>JBBDGP010003361.1:0-101567 GCA_037952835.1 Lithobates septentrionalis
CCGCCACAACAGGGACGTACACACCCCCCCCCCCGCCACAACAGGGACGTACACACCCCCCCCCCCCCGCCACAACAGGGACGTACACACCCCCCCCCGCCACAACAGGGACGTACACACCCCCCCCCCCCGCCACAACAGGGACGTACACACCCCCCCGCCACAACATGGACCTATCCACCCCCGCCACAACATGGACGCACGCGCCCCCCCGCCCCCGCCACAACATGGACACACGTGCCCGCCACAACATGGACGTACACACACCCCCCGCCACAACAGGGACGTACACACCCCCCCCCCCCCCCGCCACAACAGGGACGTACACACCCCCCCCCCCCCGCCACAACAGGGACGTACACACCCCCCCCCCGCCACAACAGGGACGTACACACCCCCCCCCCGCCACAACAGGGACGTACACACCCCCCCCCGCCACAACAGGGACGTACACACCCCCCCCGCCGCCACAACAGGGACGTACACACCCCCCCGCCACAACATGGACCTATCCACCCCCCGCCACAACATGGACGCACGCGCCCCCCCGCCCCCGCCACAACATGGACACACGTGCCCGCCACAACATGGACGTACACACACCCCCCCGCCACAACAGGGACGTACACACACCCCCCCCCCCCCCCGCCACAACAGGGACGTACACACCCCCCCCCCCGCCACAACAGGGACGTACACACCCCCCCCCCCCCCGCCACAACAGGGACGTACACACCCCCCCCCCCCGCCACAACAGGGACGTACACACCCCCCCCCCCGCCACAACAGGGACGTACACACCCCCCCCGCCACAACAGGGACGTACACACCCCCCCCCCGCCACAACAGGGACGTACACACCCCCCCCCGCCACAACAGGGACGTACACACCCCCCCCCCCCCGCCACAACAGGGACGTACACACCCCCCCCCCCCGCCACAACAGGGACGTACACACCCCCCCCCGCCACAACAGGGACGTACACACCCCCCCGCCACAACAGGGACGTACACACCCCCCCCGCCACAACAGGGACGTACACACCACCCCCCCGCCACAACAGGGACGTACACACCCCCCCCGCCACAACAGGGACGTACACACCCCCCCCGCCACAACATGGACGTACACACCCCCCCCCGCCACAACATGGACGTACACACCCCCCCCCGCCACAACAGGGACGTACACACCCCCCCCCGCCACAACAGGGACGTACACACCCCCCCCCGCCACAACAGGGACGTACACACCCCCCCCCGCCACAACAGGGACGTACACACCCCCCCCCGCCACAACAGGGACGTACACACACCCCCCCCCCCCGCCACAACAGGGACGTACACACCCCCCCCCCCCCCCCCCGCCACAACAGGGACGTACACCCCCCCCCCCCCCCCGCCACAACACCCCCGCCACAACAGGGACGTACACACCCCCCCCCGCCACAACAGGGACGTACACACACCCCCCCCGCCACAACAGGGACGTACACACCCCCCCCCCCCCGCCACAACAGGGACGTACATACCCCCCCCCCCGCCACAACAGGGACGTACAGACACCCCGCCACAACAGGGACGTACACACCCCCCCCCCCCGCCACAACAGGGACGTACACACACCCCCCCCCCCCGCCACAACATGGACGTACACACACCCCCCCGCCACAACAGGGACGTACACACCCCCCCCCCCCGCCACAACAGGGACGTACACACCCCCCCCCCCCGTCACAACAGGGACGTACACACCCCCCCCCGCCACAACAGGGACGTACACACCCCCCCCCGCCACAACAGGGACGTACACACCCCCCCCCGCCACAACATGGACGTACACACACCCCCGCCACAACATGGACGTACACACACCCCCCGCCACAACATGGACGTACACACCCCCCCCCCCGCCACAACATGGACGTACACACCCCCCCCCCGCCAAAACATGGACGCACGCGCCCCCCCAACCCCGCCACAACATGGACGTACACACCCCCCCCCTGCCACAACATGGACGTACACACCCCCCCCCCCCGCAACATGGACGTACACACCCCCCCCCCCCGCCACAACATGGACGTACACACCCCCCCCCCCCCCGCCACAACATGGACGTACACACCCCCCCCCGCCACAACATGGACGTACACACCCCCCCGCCACAACATGGACGTACACACCCCCCCCGCCACAACAGGGACGTACACACCCCCCCCTGCCACAACATGGACGTACACACCCCCCCCGCCACAACATGGACGTACACACCCCCCCCCCCGCCACAACATGGACGTACACACCCCCCCCGCCACAACATGGACGTACACACACCCCCCCCGCCAAAACATGGACGCACAGCACCCCCCCCGCCAAAACATGGACGCACGCGCCCCCCCAACCCCCGCCACAACATGGACGTACGCACCCCCCCCCCCCCGCCCCGCCACAACATGGACGTACACACCCCCCCCCCCCCCGCCACAACATGGACGTACACACCCCCCCCCCCCCGCCACAACATGGACGTACACACCCCCCCCCGCCACAACATGGACGTACACACCCCCCCCCCCCCCCCCCCCGCCAAAACATGGACGCACGCGCCCCCCCAACCCCCGCCACAACATGGACGTACACACCAACCACACCCCCCGCCACAACATGGATGCACAACAGGTCACAAATCTCCATGGAAAAATCTCGGACGGGTCACATTACACAGGATCATTGTTCACACAAACTCCACCTTATCAGGAAAAAGCCGTCACTGAGCTCCAGTCATTGACTGTACATAGGATGTGATGATGTCAGGCAGGAGGAGTCACTTCCTCAGTCTCCCCTCCCCCTGTGATCAGACTGTACATTGTAACTTTGTAGAAGGAGGAGTCACTTCCTCAGTCTCCCCTCCCCCAGTGATCAGACTGTACATTGTAACTTTGTAGCAAGTCACAAGGTGAGGGGCTGATCTGTGTCAGACATTTGTGAACACCTGAACAAAGAAAAACTACGGAGGAACCCCCATTGCACCTCACAACTTAGGGGCCCTGTAATCACCACTTCTTAGACTTAGGGGGGTGTGGTGGGGGGCCGGCGTAGCGGCTCCAGAGCTGCATTCTATCTGCCTGGCGGTGACTCGGGAATGGCGGCTTCCATCAGTCTAGTCACACAGGTGTTTTGGATAGAGATATGTGGGGATCCTCCATCTACATACAACTCATAGGAATTAGGGGTGAGCTGTATCAGGATGGGGGTCACTCCCTCCCTGATCACATGACCATGGGGGGGGGCAAACAACCTGAACCCCCCCCCCCCCCCCGATTGGGCAATGACCCCCGTTGGAAGGTCATCTCTAGATTTCAGCCAGTGAAGATGGGGGAAGGGCTTGGCCCCTCACTGTGGGGAGATTTTCCTTCACTTCCTGTCTCGGTGACACAACAGGAAGTGAGAGGTAATTTCCCCTCAGAAGATTGGATCCCCCATCACTTCCTGTCTTGGTGACACCAGGAAGATAGAGGGCGAATCTCTCCAATAGGGACACATTGCACAAAAAAAAAAAGGAAAAAAACAACACCCACCTGCCAGAGAGAACAGAAGATTGTATGTAGATAACCGTACGATCCGCACCCCACACACACTACAAACCGAGCCCCTCCCCCCCAGACATGAGGCAGATATCCAATCAGATCACACAACTCCTCTCTGTATACAGTAATACACAGACGACGGGGATACAGCCTGGACTGACCAATCACAGCGGAGGAAGAGCCAGGGGCCCGCACTCATCCATCACTCTCAGGGAATTCTCCTCTCCTGGGGAAATCTGCCCCATCTGCCCCCAATTAATAGATGACCCCGCCCACCAGTCCCCACATTAACCCTTCCCCTCCAGGATCCCTCGCCTGCTTGTGTCCCGCAGATCCTGAGAGAAGCCATTGCTGGGGGGGGGGATTCTGCCTCTTTTCTGGTCATGTGACACGATAGGAATGTTCCATCTTCTTGGTGCCCCCCAGAGATAAGACTCCCATTGCAGGGGACATCATATCCTTACCGGGGGGGGGGGAGAATAGCCAGCTAGCTACAAGAGCAGGGGGACGGGGATCCCAGAAACTCCAATCTACCAGTACAGTTGCCATGTCTGCAAAGCAGAGAGATTTGATCATTTGTTAGTATATTACACCGCCGGTGCAGATTTCAGGGATATGGGGGAGGGGAGGGGGGGGTCGTCACCTGAAAATGGAGCTGGGTGGGCTACAGTGACCGAGCGCCTCCCCCCCCCCCCACGACTTGTTAAAGGTCAACGTACGGCCATCGCTGACCGCACCCTCTGATTGGTTCATTGGCTGCCATGCTGATCCGGTGGCTTCAGTACCTAAGTCACTGATCCGGGAAGGTCCAATGAGGGAAAGCACGCTGACACCAGGAACAGCCAGGCAGGTAGCATTTTCAGAGGGGGCTCAGCAATGGCGCCCCCCCCCCCCAGTATAGGTGTCCTTTAAAGCAGAACTAAAGGCAATTTTTTTTTTCATTTTGGTTGGAGTAAGGGGGTGTTAGAACCCCCGTCAGGTGTCCCATTGGGGAGATTTCCCCTCACTTCCTGTCCCATATCCAAAACTGGAAGTCAGAGGGAATCCCTGAACTAGTGTCCCCATTGGAAGATTTCCCCTCCATTCCTGTTCTGGTGACAACCCAAAATGTTGAACTTTATTTACCTTAAACAGGACACAGAGAGAGAGAGAGAGAGAGGGGGTGACTCTCCCTAACGGGGACACAGACAGCAATAAACACCTGACAGGGGGTCTCCACTCCATCCAAAACTAAAAAAAGAAGTTTCACCTTCAGTTATACTTTAAATGGAAACTGTCAGGACACAATGTTACCCCTGTGAGAGGGCTCCGACGGAAGCTGTGACCCCCCAGCTGCACTCTAGTTTGAAGGCGGAGGGTGGCAGCTTCGGTCTGTGCCTTTTCACACAGGTGTTGTGCGTGTTCTAAATTCTGCGGTGTCCCCGGGGAGATCTGTAGGGTGGAGGGGACACCAGTGATAGAGGCGGCCGGATGTCACCCCGCAGCGGGCGTCACTATCAGCGTAGAACAGGGAAAAGTGGGGGAGGGGTCCAAATAAGGGGTTAAACAGGAACTACCTGTATATAGATTTTAAAAAAAAATGAACCCTTGCTGGTTGGTTGGGACTGGCAGGAGGAGGAGGCGGCTCTGGTCTGGACAGAATTACTAAACAAAATCCACTGTAACATTTGTAACATTGGATTTATAGGCGGAGCCTGTTTGGAGGATGAAGTTACACTGGAGTTATGGGAGGGGCTCCCGAAACAAACCACCGTACATACCTGACTGACAATATGGCTGCCTGTAGAGTGCCGGGCACCCCTACAATTGACAGAACCCCCAGCAATGGAGATGCCCCCGGAGTGGAGAGAATACACCAGCGTACCTCACTTCTATCACTAATCCCAAAATATGATGGTGGGCGGAGCAATGCCCTGGAGCGAGAGAGACCACCTGGAGGAGAGACTACCCTGGAGGAGAGAGAGAGAGACCACCCCGAAATAACAGGCCTCCCTGGAGGAAGAGAGACCACCTGGACGAAGAAAGACCTCCCTGGAAGAGAGAGATCTCCCTGAAGAAGAGAAAGACCACCCTGGGGGAAGAGAGACCAACTGGGTGAAGATAGACTTCCCTGGAGGAGAGAGAGCCCATCCTGGGAGAAGAGAGACCTACTGGATGATGATAGACTTCCCTGGAGGAGAGAGAGCCCATCCTGGGAGAAGAGAGACCAACTGGGTGAAGATAGACTTCCCTGGAGGAGAGAGAGCCCATTCTGGGAGAAGAGAGATCTAGTGGGTGAAGATAGACTTCCCTGGAGGAGAGAAAGCCCATCCTGGGAGAAGAGAGACCAACTGGGTGAAGATAGACTTCCCTGGAGGAGAGAGAGCCCATCCTGGGAGAAGAGAGACCAACTGGGTGAAGATAGACTTCCCTGGAGGAGAGAGAGCCCATCCTGGGAGAAGAGAGACCAACTGGGTAAAGATAGACTTCCCTGGAGGAGAGAGAGCCCATCCTGGGAGAAGAGAGACCAACTGGGTGAAGATAGACTTCCCTGGAGGAGAGAGAGCCCATCCTGGGAGAAGAGAGACCAACTGGGTGAAGATAGACTTCCCTGGAGGAGAGAGAGCCCATCCTGGGAGAAGAGAGACCAACTGGGTGAAGATAGACTTCCCTGGAGGAGAGAGAGCCCATCCTGGGAGAAGAGAGATCAACTGGATGACGGAAGACTTCCCTGGAGGAGAGAGAGCCCATCCTGGGAGAAGAGAGACCAACTGGGTAAAGATAGACTTCCCTGGAGGAGAGAGAGCCCATCCTGGGAGAAGAGAGACCTACTGGATGACGATAGACTTCCCTGGAGGAGAGAGAGCCCATCCTGGGAGAAGAGAGACCTACTGGATGACGATAGACTTCCCTGGAGGAGAGAGAGCCCATCCTGGGAGAAGAGAGACCAACTGGGTGAAGATAGACTTCCCTGGAGGAGAGAGAGCCCATCCTGGGAGAAGAGAGACCTACTGGATGACGATAGACTTCCCTGGAGGAGAGAGAGCCCATCCTGGGAGAAGAGAGACCTACTGGATGAAGATAGATTTCCCTGGAGGAGAGAGAGCCCATCCTGGGAGAAGAGAGACCAACTGGGTGAAGATAGACTTCCCTGGAGGAGAGAGAGCCCACCCTGGGAGAAGAGAGACCAACTGGGTGAAGATAGACTTCCCTGGAGGAGAGAGAGCCCATCCTGGGAGAAGAGAGACCTACTGGATGAAGATAGATTTCCCTGGAGGAGAGAGAGCCCATCCTGGGAGAAGAGAGACCAACTGGGTGAAGATAGACTTCCCTGGAGGAGAGAGAGCCCATCCTGGAAGAAGAGAAACCTAGTGGGTGAAGATAGACTTCCCTGGAGGAGAGAGAGCCCATCCTGGGAAAAGAGAGACCAACTGGATGACGATAGACTTCCCTGGAGGAGAGAGAGCCCATCCTGGGAGAAGAGAGACCTACTGGATGACGATGAGTTGCCACCTCATCCCTTTAAACCCGAACATATATTGATTACACAGGTTCTGTGGCTGATTAAGGTGGTAATTAAACTCACTTGGTGCCTTATCTGCATTAAATTAGACTCAGAACCCGAATAATTCATATGTGTTCGGGTTTAAAGGGATGAGGTGGCAACCCTATTGAAGATAGACTTCCCTGGAGGAGAGAGACTGTTCTGGAGGATGAGACAGACTTTTCTGTAGGAAAAGAGACCACCCTGGAGAAAAAGAGAGACCACTCAGAAGAGACAGAAAGCCCCCCCCCCCCCCCCAGAGGAAGAGAGAGATGTAGTGTAGAAAGCCACAAGACCCATGCCAGATCAATCTTCTGATAATCAGTTTGGTGATCTTTGGTAGGATGGAGGAGTGCAGTTCTGTGCCAGGAGGATGATGAGGAGATCCTGGATCCTGTACCACCAATCATAGTGTATGAGGACCATTGTGTTTAAAGAGGAGGTCCAGTCAAAAAAAAAAAAAAGAAATTAAAAGTCAGCAGCTACAAATACTGCAGCTGCTGACTTTTAATTGGACACTTACCTGTCCCGGGGTCCAGCGATGCGGGGGATCGAAGTCCCGCTCGTCTCCCCCTCCGTTCAGTGGCGCCGGCATTGCAACTGTTTGGCGCCGGGCTGTGGCTTCACAGCCTGGCACCCACTGCGCATGCGCGAGCGGTGCCGCGCGCCGTGATCGGCCGCTCAGTCACCTGGGACCTGTAATGGGTCCCAGATGATTGACAGGAGGGAGGGAGCAGAGCTGAGCCCTTCCTGTGCCGAGGGGGAAGTGATGTCACCAGCCCAGGCACTGGAAGAGGCAGACTACGAGGGACCCCCTAGCAACAGCCATTTAGAGGTAAGTAAAAAAAAATATCCAAATGTTTTTTTTTTGTTTTTTTTTAGGCACAATCATGACTTTTTTTTTTTAGGGTGGAACACCACTTTAATGAAGAAATTACATCCCAGTCACAGAACAGAACCAAAGCTGCACTTCTATCATGTAGACTCTAAGGGGCAGCAGAGCTCTACTGCTGGAATATTATGCAGTGTCAGGCAATGCCCCCCCCCCCCAGGAGATGAAGGTACCAGAGCTGTGTTGTACAGTCCAATGCAGGAGCCTCACCCCAGCATTAGCATCACATATATAGTCCCGGGGGGGGGATACAATGTATAATGTATAGGGGGGATACAATGTATAATGTATAGGGGGATACAATGTATAATGAATAGGGGGGATACAATGTATAATGTATAGGGGGGATACAATGTATGAGGTATAGGGAGGATATAATGTATAGGGGGGGATACAATGTATAATATATAGGGGGGATATAATATATAAGGTATGGGGGGATACAATGTATAAGGTATAGGGGGATACAAGGTATAATGTATAGGGGGGGGATACAATGTATAAGGTATAGAGGGGATACAATGTATAAGGTATAGAGGGGATACAATGTATAATATATAGGGGGGATACGATGTATAATTTATAGGGGGATACAATGTATAATATATAGGGGGGATACAATGTATGAGGTATAGGGGGGATACAATGTATAATATATAGGGGGGATACAATGTATGAGGTATAGGGGGGGGGATACAATGTATGAGGTATAGGGGGATACAATGTATAGGGGGGATACAATGTGTGAGGTATAGGGGGGACACAATGTTTAATGTATAGGGGGGATATAATGTATGAGGTATAGGGGGGGATACATTGTATAATGTATAGGGGGATATAATGTATGCGGGGGATACATTGTATAATGTATGAGGGGGATACAATGTATAGGGGGAGATAATGTATGAGGGGGATACATTGTATAATGTATGAGGGGTATACAATGTATAGGGGGGGATATAATGTATAGGGGGATATAATGTATGAGGGGGATACAATGTATAAGGGGGATACAATGTATAATGTATGGGGGGATACAATGTATAAGGTATGGAGGGATACAATGTATAATGTATAGGGGGACACAATGTATAAGGTATAGGGGGGGATACAATGTATGAGGTATAGGGGGATACAATGAATAATGTATAGGGGGACACAATGTATAAGGTATAGGGGGGATACAATGTATGAGGTATAGGGGGATACAATGAATAATGTATAGGGGGACACAATGTATAAGGTATAGGGGGGATACAATGTATGAGGTATGGGGGGATACAATGTATGAGGTATAGGGGGGATACAATGTATGAGGTATAGGGGGATACAATGTACAATGTATAGGGGGGTATACATTGTATGGGGTATAGGGGGATACAATGTATGAGGTATAGGGGGGATACAATGTATGAGGTATAGGGGGGATACAATGTGTGAATGAGGCTCCATCGCTGTCTTTTCTATAGACTGTCTCTGTAGATGATGAATGAGGCTCTATGGTGGTCTCTTCTATGGAGGGTCTCTGTCTGTCTCTATAGACCCTCTCTGTCTGTATCGCGGTCTCTTCTATAAAGGTCTCTTCTATGGCAGTCTCTTTTATGGAGGTCTCTTCTATGGCAGTCTCTTTTATGGAGGTCTCTTCTATGGCAGTCTCTTTTATGGAGGTCTCTTCTATGGCAGTCTCTTTTATGGAGGTCTCTTCTATGGCGGTCTCTTCTATGGAGTTCTCTTCTATGGCGGTCTCTTCTATGGCGGTCTCTTCTATGGCGATCTCTTCTATGGAGGTCTCTTCTATGGAGGTCTCTTCTATGGTGGTCTCTTGTATGGAGGTCTATTGTATAGAGGGCTCTTGTATGGTGGTCTCTTGTATGGCGATCTCTTGTATGGCGATCTCTTGTATGGCGATCTCTTCTATGGCGGTCTCTTCTATGGCGGTCTCTTCTATGGAGGTCTCTTCTATGGAGGTCTCTTCTATGGAGGTCTCTTCTATGGCGATCTCTTCTATGGCGGTATCTTCTATGGCGGTATCTTCTATGGCGGTATCTTCTATGGCGGTATCTTCTATGGAGGTCTCTTGTATGGAGGTCTCTTGTATGGAGGTCTCTTGTATGGAGGTCTCTTGTATGGAGGTCTCTTGTATGGAGGTCTCTTGTATGGAGGTCTCTTCTATGGAGGTCTCTTCTATGGCGATCTCTTCTATGGCGGTATCTTCTATGGCGGTATCTTCTATGGCGGTATCTTCTATGGCGGTCTCTTGTATGGCGGTCTCTTGTATGGAGGTCTCTTGTATGGAGGTCTCTTGTATGGAGGTCTCTTGTATGGAGGTCTCTTGTATGGAGGTCTCTTCTATGGCAGTCTCTTCTATGGTGGTCTCTTGCATGGAGGTCTATTGTACAAAGGGCTCTTGTATGGAGGTCTCTTGTATGGAGGTCTCTTGTATGGCGATCTCTTGTATGGCGATCTCTTGTATGGCGGTCTCTTCTATGGCGGTATCTTCTATGGCGATCTCTTCTATGGCGGTCTCTTCTATGGAGGTCTCTTGTATAGAGGTCTCTTGTATGGCGATCTCTTGTATGGCGATCTCTTGTATGGTGGTATCTTCTATGGCGATCTCTTCTATGGCGGTCTCTACTATGGAGGTCTCTTCTATGGCGATCTCTTCTATGGAGGTCTCTTGTATGGCGTTCTCTTCTATGGCGGTCTCTTGTATGGTGGTCTTTTGTATGGAGGTCTCTTGTATGGCAGTCTCTTCTATGGCGGTCTCTTGTATGGCAATCTCTTGTATGGAGGTCTCTTGTATGGAGGTCTCTTGTATGGCGGTCTCTTGTATGGCGGTCTCTTGTATGGTGGTCTTTTGTATGGAGGTCTCTTCTATGGTGGTCTCTTCTATGGAGGTCTCTTCTATGGAGGTCTCTTGTATGGAGGTCTCTTCTATGGCAGTCTCTTCTATGGAGGTCTCTGTGATTGAGGTGTGGTGTCTCTTGCGCAGGCAGTGATGAATGTGTACTGTGCGCAGCCCCCATGAAGTCATTATGTTCGGTATACATGACATGATAATTACACATCACATATTCTGCATTCAGTCTGATTGGCAGCACTTACCGTGTTCCCAGCGCTGTCTATTACCATACAATAGATGGAGGGCGGGGGAAGGAAATGGTGTACAGGTAACCCGTGGAGGGGTGGGTAAGAGTCCTAGTGAGTTTAGGTGTCTGGATTGTATGGAGGGTCCTCATAGAAAAGTCCAGACTGAGGTCCCCTGACAGCCGGATTCCAGCAGATATAAGTGGCACTAATGACAGATACATCATATGGGGCCCATTTACACACACGTGTCCCATCGCTCCAACACGTGTTCACATTCCCCATACTGATCGTACTTCCCGCACCCATCTTAGTGCTGCAGACAATTTTCTGTAATACATGTCTGTTATTTTTTAGTGTTTTATTATTTCTAATAATGCTTACTTATATTACATTCATATTGTATTTACTGTAGGTTATGTGTCATTGGGTGTCTTCTATAGATGGCCTCTCTCTGGTAGTAGCTGGTCTATTGATGGCCTAGTTCTGGTAGTAGTTGGTCTACAGATGGCCTCTCTTTCTGGTAGTAGTTGGTCTATAGATGGACTCTCTGGTAGTAGTTGGTCCATAGATGGACTCTCTCTGGTAGTAGTTGATCTATAGATGGCCCCTTTCTGGTAGTAGTTGGTCTATAGATGGCCTAGCTCTGGTAGTAGTTGGTCTATAGATGGACTTTCTGGTAGTAGTTGGTCTATAGATGGCCTCTCTCTGGTAGTAGTTGGTCTATAGATGGTCTCTCTCTCTGGTAGTAGTTGGTCTATAGATGGACTTTCTCTGGTAGTAGTTGGTCTATAGATGTCCTCTCTTTCTGGTAGTAGTTGGTCTATAGATGGACTTTCTCTGGTAGAAGTTGGTCTATAGATGGCCTTTGTCTGGTAGTAGTTGGTCTATAGATGGCCTCTCTCTGGTAGGAGTTGGTCCATAGATGGACTTTCTCTGGTAGAAGTTGGTCCATAGATGGACTTTCTCTGGTAGAAGTTGGTCCATAGATGGCCTCTCACTGGTAGTATTTTGTCTATAGATGGCCTCTCTCTCTGGTAGTAGTTGGTCTATAGATGGACTTTCTCTGGTAGAAGTTGGTCCATAGGTGGCCTCTCTCTCTGGTAGTATATGGTCTATAGATGGCCTCCCTTTCTGGTAGTAGTTGGTCTATAGATGAAGTTTCTCTGGTAGAAGTTGGTCCATAGATGGCCTCTCTCTTGTAGTAGTCTATAGATGGCCCCTTTCTGGTAGTAGTCAGTAATGGATTCCAACAAAAGAAAGTGACAGAGTAGACAATCTAATTGGTTCCTGGGAGGCAATACAGACAGTTCTTATGAAAGATACTTTATTGAATAGAGCACAGTGTGTCTGACTATGGCGGCCAACCCCCCTTTTAGCGTATTTACAGAAGTAGATAACGCTTTGTAGTTTATTTTGGGCACCGTCTCCATGGAACGGTCACAAAGTGGCACTTATCCTTCCTATAATAATCCGTTTGAGTGGCAGAGCTCTCCCGGCACATCGACCATCTAACAAGGTAAATCTTCATCTGAAAACTCGGCAAATGCCGTATCTATAGCAACCCCCGTGCTCTTCTCTCTGGGGGCCAGAAAACAGATGATCTATTAATTGTAGAGAGATGAACCGGCGTTCCTATACACTAATTCCTCTCCGCCCCAGTGCCTGACTTCCCGCCAACGCTCAGCGGATCGCACTTCTGGGAGCGCGCGTCGTGTCAGTTATCCGCACGGTGTACTGCCAGCAGAGGTCCTGCCACGACTTCTCACTCTCCCCTCTGGAAATCTCAGTGCTGGGGTCCCCCGCAAATATCGGGGCACTAAATGACCACAGAATGTCAGTGTCGTCAGGGATGGAGTCTTTTTGGTATATACGCCTCCTTTCATCGTGGCAACCTGTCGGGGGATTTGTGTAAAAAAGTTTTAAAAATTGGTTGGAGTTCCACTTTGAAGGTGCACAGCCAGACTCTGCCAACCATTCACTATGAAATGCCAGTTGCCTGGCTGTCATGCAGGTCTATAGGCTTTGATACCTTCAGAGTCACTGACCCGGAGTATCAGTACATTGAATAGAATCAACCAATAGGTAGTATTCATATGTGGATCCACTGACCTCCGACTACAGGGGAGAACATGGGCCACCCAAGCAACACACACAACTCCAGAACATGCAGTATTAGAGTGACATATACTGGACAGCGCCATTCCCTGACCTACCACCCGATGGCGCTCCCACACCAGAGGACATATGTAGGGCAATAAGTGGGTATTCTCATGCTGTACAGAGATCACTGAGCCAGTCACATCAGTCTCTGTACCAGAGGAGCTTACACTCTAATGTCCCCCCACAGAGGGGAAAGTGCGGTCATTCGGTTTACACCACAGAAAAAACATTCAGTGATAATTCCTGTGTTCAGTGAATACTGAAGCCTGCAGCCCAGCTGACAGTGAGTATTTTTTCAGACAGAAGCAAGCGAGTAGATTAGAATGTCGGTGAGATATAGACAGGGCCGGTGCTACCACTAGGCAAACTAGGCAGCTGCCTAGGGCGCCCGGCGAACTGGTGTTCCTACTCTCTTCTCTCTGCAGCAAGAAACTAAGTCTCAGCATCAGCCGCTCCGTTCGCACATAGTGTCAGAGGCGCAGCGGTGGCAGAGGACTATGTCTTTGTCCCGACTCCCAAATGAATAGAAGCAAGCAAACATTCATTGATGGGCACTGGTGGGCTGCATTTGATGGGCGCTTTATTAAAAAGGTAGGGTATACATGGGCAGGGCAAAGGGGGTGGAGTCAGGGGGAGGCAAAATGAGGTTTCGCCTAGGGTGTCAAAATACCTTGCACCAGTCCTGGATGTAGATTGGGTCGGTAAGATGTAGATTGGGTCGGTGAGATGTGGATTTGGTCAGGGACATATACATTGGGTGGGGGAGATGTAGATTGGGTTGGTGAGATGTAGATTGGGTCGGTGAGATTTAGATTGGGTTGGTGAGATTTAGATTGGGTTGGGGAGATGTATATTGGGTCAGTAGATGACGATTAGGTCGGTGAGATGTAGATTGGGTCGGTGAGGTGTAGATTGGGTCGGTGAGGTGTAGATTGGGTCGGTGAGGTGTAGATTGGGTCAGTGAGGTGTAGATTGGGTCGGTGAGATGTAAATTGGGTCGGGAGGTGTAGATTGGGTCGGTGAGGTGTAGATTACCAGAGGTATGAACTGTCTGAGGTTATGTATAATAAAGGTAGGTAACTCCGGGGATCTGTATGTTAGAGATACAGTGGGGGGAAAATGCTGATCGTCTCCCCTGCAGATGGTGTAAGTTTGCCCACTTACAAATAAATAAAGGGTCCATAATTTTTATCATAGGTGTTGGTGACCTGTAGATTGGGTTGGTGACCTGTAGATTGAGTCGGTGACATGTAGATTGGGTCTGTGAGATGTAGATTGGGTGTTGGTGTGTTGTAGATTGGGAGTTGGTGAGATGTAGATTGGGGGATGGTGAGATGTAGATTGGGGGATGGTGAGATGTAGATTGGGTGTTGGTGAGATGTAGATTGGGCCGGTGAGATGTAGATTGCGTCGTTGAGATGCAAATTGGGACGGTGATGTGTAGATTGGGTCGTGAGATGTGGGTTGGGTTGGTGAGATGTGGGTTGAATTGGTGAGATGTAGATTGGGTTGGTGAGATGTGGATTTGGTCAAGGAGATGTGGATTGGGTCGGGGAGATGTATATTGAGTCAGGGAGATGTAGATTGGGGGATGGTAAGATGTAGATTGGGGGTTGGTGAGATGTAGATTGGGTGTTGGTGAGATGTAGATTGGGCCGGTGAGATGTAGATTGCGTCGGTGAGATGCAAATTGGGACAGTGATGTGTAGATTGGGTCGTGAGATATGGGTTGGGTTGGTAAGATGTAGATTGGGTTAGTGAGATGTGGGTTGGGTTGGTGAGATGTGGGTTGAGTTGGTGAGATGTAGATTGGGTTGGTGAGATGTGGATTTGGTCAAGGAAATGTGGATTGGGTCGGGGAGATGTAGATTGAGTCGGGGAGATGTAGATTGAGTCGGGGAGATGTGGATAGGGTCGGGGAGATGTCGATTGGGTCGGGGAGATGTGGATTGGGTCAGGGAGATGTAGATTAGGTTGGTGAGATGTAGATTGGTTCGGTGAGATGTGGATTGGGTCGGGGAGTTGTAGATTGGGTCGGGGAGATGTGGATTGGGTTGGGGAGTTGTAGATTGGGTCGGGGAGTTGTAGATTGGGTCAGGGAGATGTGGATTGGGTCAGGGAAATGTGGATTGGGTCAGGGAAATGTGGATTGGGTCGGGGAGATGTGGATTGGGTCGGGATGATGTCGATTGTGTTGGTGAGATGTAGATTGGGTCGGTGAGATGTAGATTGGGTCGGGGAGATGTCGATTGGATGGGGGAGATGTAGATTAGGTCGGTGAGATGTAGATTGGGTCGGTGAGATATGGATTGGGTCGGGGAGTTGTAGATTGGGTCGGGGAGTTGTAGATTGGGTCGGGAAGATGTGGATTGTATCGGGGAGATGTGGATTTGGTCGGGGAGATGAGGATTGGGTCGGGGAGTTGTAGATTGGGTCGGGGAGTTGTAGATTGGGTCTGGGAGATGTAGATTGGGTCTGGGAGATGTGGATTGGGTCTGGGAGATGTGGATTGGGTTGGGGAGATGTAGATTGGGTAGGGGAGATGTAGATTAGGTTGGTGAGATGTAGATTGGGTCGGTGAGATGTGTATTGGGTCGGGGAGTTGTAGATTGGGTCGGGGAGATGTGGATTGGGTCGGGGAGTTGTTGATTGGGTCAGGGAGATGTGGATTGGGTCAGGGAGATGTGGATTGGGTCAGGGAGATGTGGATTGGGTCGGGGAGATGTGGAGTGGGTCGGGAAGATGTAGATTGGGTCGGTGAGATGTCGATTGGGTCGGGGAGATGTCGATTGGGTCGGGGAGATGTAGATTGGATGGGGGAGATGTAGACTAGGTCGGTAAGATGTGGATTGGGTCGGGGAGCTGTAGATTGGGTCGGGAAGATGTGGATTGGGTCGGGGAGATGTGGATTGGGTCTGGGAGATGTGGATTGGGTCTGGGAGATGTGGATTGGGTCGGGGAGATGTGGATTGGGTCGGGGAGAATATGGATTGGGTCGGGGAGATGTGGATTGGGTCGGGAAGATGTGGATTGGGTCGGGAAGATGTGGATTGGGTCGGGAAGATGTGGATTGGGTCGGGGAGATGTGGATTGGGTCGGGGAGATGAGGATTGGGTCGGGGAGATGAGGATTGGGTCAGGGAGTTGTAGATTGGGTCTGGGAGATGAGGATTGGGTCGGGGAGTTGTAGATTGGGTCTGGGAGTTTTAGATTGGGTCTGGGAGATGAGGATTGAGTCAGGGAGTTGTAGATTGGGTCTGGGAGATGTGGATTGGGTCTGGGAGATGTGGATTTGGTCTGGGAGATGTGGATTGGGTCTGGGACATGTGGATTGGGTCTGGGAGATGTGGCTTGGGTCGGGGAGATGTGGATTGGGTCGGAAAGATGTAGATTGTGTCAGTGAGATGAAGATTGGGTTGGTGAGATGTAGATTGGGTTGCTGAGATGTGGATTGGGTCGGGGAGATGTGGATTGTGTCAGTGAGATGTAGATTGGGTTGGTGAGATGTAGATTGGGTTGGGAAGATGTGGATTGTATCGGGGAGATGTGGATTTGGTCGGGGAGATGAGGATTGGGTCGGGGAGTTGTAGATTGGGTCGGGGAGTTGTAGATTGGGTCTGGGAGATGTAGATTGGGTCTGGGAGATGTGGATTGGGTCTGGGAGATGTGGATTAGGTTGGGGAGATGTAGATCGGGTAGGGGAGATGTAGATTAGATTGGTGAGATGTAGATTGGGTCGGTGAGATGTGAATTGGGTCGGGGAGTTGTTGATTGGGTCGGGGAGATGTGGATTGGGTCGGGGAGTTGTTGATTGGGTCAGGGAGATGTGGATTGGGTCAGGGAGATGTGGATTGGGTTGGGGAGATGTGGAGTGGGTCGGGAAGATGTAGATTGGGTCGGTGAGATGTCGATTGGGTCGGGGAGATGTCGATTGGGTCGGGGAGATATCGATTGGGTCGGGGAGATGTAGATTGGATGGGGGAGATGTAGACTAGGTCGGTGAGATGTGGATTGGGTCGGGAAGTTGTAGATTGGGTCGGGGAGTTGTAGATTGGGTCGGGAAGATGTGGATTGGGTCGAGAAGATGTGGATTGGGTCGGGAGATGTGGATTGGGTCGGGGAGATGTGGATTGGGTCGGGGAGATGTGGATTGGGTCGGGGAGAACATGGATTGGGTCGGGGAGATGTGGATTGGGTCGGGAAGATGTGGATTGGGTCGGGAGATGTGGATTGGGTCGGGGAGATGAGGATTGGGTCGGGGAGATGAGGATTGGGTCGGGGAGTTGTAGATTGGGTCTGGGAGATGAGGATTGGGTCGGGGAGTTGTAGATTGGGTCTGGGAGATAAGGATTGAGTCGGGGAGTTGTGGATTGGGTCTGGGAGATAAGGATTGAGTCGGGGAGTTGTGGATTGGGTCTGGGAGATGTGGATTGGGTCGGGGAGATGTGGATTGGGTCGGGGAGATGTGGATTGGGTCGGAAAGATGTAGATTGTGTCAGTGAGATGTAGATTGGGTTGGTGAGATGTATATTGGGTTGGTGAGATGTGGATTGGGTCAGTGAGATGTTGATTGGGTGTGTGTGGTGTGTCAGTACTCAGGTCTCCTGTTCGGGGATGTCGGATCTTCCCTGTAGCAGATGATGTGAAGTGCTCAGCACTCAATTATGTTGAAATGCGGAAATTACTGAGATAATGAACCAACTCAGAGAAAAGAGAACATAACAGTCCGCTAATTGTGTGTGGAGGAGCTAATCACCACCCTCATCTCGGGGGAGGGACCAGCCTTATGTGTGGTTATGGGGTGCAGTGTACCAGAGGTATGTACTGTCTGAGGTTATGTATAATAAAGGTAGGTAACTCCGGGGATCTGTATGTTAGAGATACAGGGGTGGAAAATGCTGATCGTCTCCCCTGCAGATTGTGTAAGTTTGCCCCCTTACAAAGAAATGAAGGGTCCATAATTTTTATCATAGGTGTATTTTATATGATAGAGGCAGGATATCAACCAAAAATCCAGAAAAAAACACATGATACAAATGTTATAAATGGAGTTCAGTGAGTAAAAGAAGTATTTGATCCCCAAGCAAAACATGACTTAGTAGTTGGTGGAGAAACCCTTGTTGGCGATCACAGAGGTCAGACGTTTCTTGTAGTTGGTGACCAGGTTTGCACACATCTCAGGAGGGATTTTGGTCCACTCTTCTTTACAGATCTTCTCTAAATCCTTAAGGTTTCTTGGCTGTCGCTTGGCAACTCGAAGTTTCGGCTCCTCCATAAATTGACCTGGATCCATGAGACCAACTACTACTAGATCTACCATGACATGGATCCATGAGACCAACTACTACTAGATCTACCATGATCTGGATATACATGAGACCAACTACTACTGGATCAACCATGACCTGGATATACATGAGACCAACTGCTACGAGATCTACCATGACCTGGATCTGTGAGACCAACTACTACTAGATCTACCATGACCTGGATCCATTAGACCAACTACTACTAGACACACCATGACCTGGATATACATGAGACCAACTGCTACGAGATCTACCATGACCTGGATCTGTGAGACCAACTACTACTAGATCTACCATGACCTGGATCCATTAGACCAACTACTACTAGATTTACCATGACCTGTATATACACAAGACTGACTACTATTAGATGCACCATCACCTGGATCCATGAGACCAACAACTACTAGATATACCATGACCTGAATCCATGAGACCAGCTACTACTAGATAAACCACAACCTGGATATGCATGAGACCAATTACTACTAAATCCAGGTCTGGAGACTGGCTAGGCCACTCCATGACCTTAATCTGCTTCTGCTTGAGCCACTCCTTTGTTGCCTTGGTGGTATGTTTTGGTTCATTGTCATGCTGGAAGACCCATCCACGACCCATCTTTAATGTTCTGGCTGAGGGAAGAAGGTTCTTATCCAAGATTGTACAATACATGGCCCCGTCCATTGGCCTCTCGATGTGGCAAAGTTGGCCTGTACCCTTTAGCATAGAAACAGCTCCAAAGCATCATGTTTCCGCCTCCGTGTGTGACTGTAGGGATGATGTGTGACTGTAGGGATGATGTGTGACTGTAGGGATGGTGTGTGACTGTAGGGATGATGTGACTGTAGGGATGATGTGACTGTAGGGATGATGTGTGACTGTAGGGATGTGTTCTTAGGGTCATAGTCAGCATTTTTCTTCCTCCAAACGCGGCGAGTCGAGTTAATGCCAAAGAGCTCAATTTTGGTCTCATCTGACCACAGAACTTTCTCCCAATCCTTACCTGAATCATTTAGATGTTCATTGGCAAACTTCAGACGGACCTGTACATGTGTCTTGCTGAGGAGGGGGACCTTGTGGGGGCTGCAGGATTTCAATCCATGGCGGCGTATTGTGTTACCAATGGTTTGTTTGGTGACTGAGGTCCCAACTGCCTTGAGATCCTTCACAAGCTTCTCCCGTGTAGTTCTGGGCGGATCCCTCACTTTTCTCATGATCATCCTCACTCCATGAGGAGAAACCTTCCACGGAGCTCCAGACCGAGAGCGATTGATGGTTATTTTGTGTTTCTTCCATTTGTGAATAATCGCTCCAACAGTTGTCTTCTTCTCACCAACTTCTTGCTGATGGTCTTGTAGCCCATTCCAGCCTTGTGCAGGTCTACAATCTTCTCCCCGACGTCCTCTGACAGATCTTTGGTCTTCCCCATGATGGTGAAGTTTGGATGGGAGAAAGAGATTCTGTGGACAGGTGTCTTTTATACACATAACAAGTTGTCATTAGGAGAACCTTCTTACGTTGACAGGACTAATCTGTGTACCACATGAGCACCTACTGTAGCCAGTCTGTGGGGGGCAGAATTATTGTTGGCTGGTAGGGGATCAAATACATATTTTACTCACTGAATTGCAACTCACAAATAAGCGATTTTTGCAGGATAAGATTTTATTTCGGTGTCTGAGATAAATAAAGCCCTGGTTTAGCCCGACGTCCCTGGCGGTTGTAGAGAAGTGGAATGGAGGGGTCATCCATCCTCCATGACAAGGCTGGTGAACTCTTCTATCTATAAATATCAGTTTATAAGAAGAGCGGATGTCTCTTCGAAGATTCCAGCCATCCAGTGGACTGACAGAACAGTTTGGGGTGGAGTCTGCGGGTAATGAAGCGAGGAGAGGAGGTGGGTGACCGCTATGTTCTGAACATCTCTCGGAATGTAATTGGGTTAATGATGATAATTGGAGAGCGTGTCCAACATCCCAGCCGGCTGATCAATAGGAACATCTTCCTGACTGGCATGGTGATGGCGGAATTAATATGTCAGATAATGGAGAGCCGCGTCTCTGCAGACCCTCTCTCCACCCGCCACAAGAATCTCAACCCAACACTCCACCCAGAAATAACTTTGCTTTGTGGTTTGTATTCCGTGACTGACAATCAACGGAGACAACCCGCAGTAACAACGTGTCTCATATTGCAGTATCCATCTAAGAGCTGGTCATACACACTCCCCAGCCAGCTTTATTAGGTACACCTGTTCAGTTGCTCGGTATTACAAATTGCTAATTAGCCAACCACATGGCAGCAACTCAATGCATTTAGGCATCTAGACGTGGTGAAGACGACTTGCTGAAGTTCAAACCGAGCATCAGAATGGGGAATAAAGGGGATTGAGTGACTTTGAATGTGGCATGATTGTTGGCGCCAGGCGGGCTGGTCTGAGTATTTCTGGGATTTTCACACACAACCATCTCTTGGGTTTACAGAGAATGGTGGGAAAAAGAGAAAATATCCAGTGATCGGCACTTGTGTGGAGGAAAATGCCTTGTTGATGTCAGAGGAGAATGGGCAGACTGGTTCCAGATGATAGAAAGGCAACAGTAACTCAAAAAACCACACGTTACACCCAAGGTTTGCAGAATACCATCTCTGAACACACAACACATCCAAACTTGAAGCAGACGGTCTACAGCAGCAGAAAACTGCACTGGGTGCCACTCCTGTCAGCTAATAACAGGAAACTGAGGCTACAATTCGCACAGGCTCACCGAAACTGGACAATAGAAGATTGGAAAAATGTTGCCTGGTCTGATGTGTCTGGATTTCAGCTGCGACATTTAGATGGTGGGGTTAGAATTTGGCACATGGATCCATCCTGATTGGATCACCGGTTCAGGCTGGTGGTGGTGGTGTAATGGTGTGGGGAATGGGCACACTTTGGGCCCCTTGGTACCAATTGAGCATGGTTTTAACGCCACGGCCTACCTGAGTATTGTTGCTGACCATGTCCATGCCTTTATGGCTACAGTGTCCCCATCTTCTGATGGCTCCTTCCAGCAGGATAATCCACCATGTCACAAAGCTCCAATCATATCACCACTGGACAATGAGGTCACTGTACTCCAATGGCCTCCACACTCACCACATCTCTTCCAATAGGGCACCTTTGGAATGTAGTGGAACGGGAGATTGGCATCATGGATGTGAAGCTGACAAATCTTCAGCAACTAAGTGTTGTTATCATGTCACTATGGAGCAAAATCTCTGAGGATCGCTTCCAACACCTTGTTGTATCTATGCCAAGAAGAATGAAGGCAAAAGGGGTTCCAACCCGGGACTAGCAAGGTGGGCCTAATAAAATGACCGGTGAGTATATGATATGACACCCTCGGTCTCAGCCTTCACATAGACCTTTTCGTTCCCAGGACAACAGACTGAGAGTGACCGCCACCGGGACGCATTTAATAGAACATCTGACTTGTAGAGATGTTGATGTCATTCGCTGCCACGTCCAGACAGGAAAGTAACAGAGATTACACTAAGGCAGATCCTTCAATGAGTTCTTCATTTCTGGTCAGAACATTCAGAGATTTAGTTTAACGAGTTTTAAATATTGATTGAAAAAGAGAAGAACGGTGCATGAAATATTTACAGAAAAGTTATCACAGATGTGTGTAGAGGTTCTCATGGATTCAGGTCATGGTATATCTGGTAGTAGTTAGTCTCATGGATCCAGGTCATGGTATATCTAGTAGTAGTTGGTCTCATGGATCCAGGTCATGGTGGATCTAGTAGTAGTTGGTATTGTGTATATCCAGGTCATTGTGTGTCTAGTAGTAGTTGGTCTCATGTATATACAGGTCATGGTGGATCTAGTTGTAGTTGGTCTCATGGATCCAGGTCATGGTAGATCTAGTAGTAGTTGGTCTCATAGATCCAGGTCATGGTAGATCTAGTAGAAGTTGGTCTCATGTATATGCAGGTCATGGTAGATCTAGTAGTAGTTGGTCTCATGTATACCCAGGTCATGGTGTGTCTAGTAGTAGTTGGTCTCATGTATATCCAGGTCATGGTAGATCTAGTAGTAGTTGGTCTCATGTATACCCAGGTCATGGTGTGTCTATTAGTAGTTGGTCTCGTTTATATCCAGGTCATGGTGGATCTAGTAGTAGTTGGTTTCATGTATCCAGGTCATGGTATATCTAGTAGTAGTTGGTCTCATGGATCCAGGTCATGGTGGATCTAGTAGTAATTGCTCTCATGTATACAGGTCATGGTATATCTAGTAGTAGTTGGTCTCATGGATCCAGGTCACGGTGGATCTAGTAGTAATTGGTCTCACGTATATCCAGGTTGTGGTATATCTAGTAGTAGTTGGTCTCATGGATCCAGGTCATGGTGTGTCTAGTAGTAGTTGGTCTTATGTATATCCAGGTCATGGTGGATCTAGTAGTAGTTGGTCTCATGGATCCACGTCATGGTGTGTCTAGTAGTAGTTGGTCTCATGTATCCAGGTCATGGTATATCTAGTAGTAGTTGGTCTCATGGATCCAGGTCATGATGGATCTAGTAGTAATTGGTCTCATGTATATCCAAGTTGTGGTATATCTAGTAGTAGTTGGTCTCATGGATCCAGGTCATGGTGTGTCTAGTAGTAATTGGTCTTATGTATATCCAGGTCATGGTGGATCTAGTAGTAGTTGGTCTCATGGATCCAGGTCATGGTGTGTCTAGTAGTAGTTGGTCTCATGGATCCAGGTCATGGTATATCTAGTAGTAGTTGGTCTCATGGATCCTGGTCATGATGGATCTAGTAGTAATTGGTCTCATGTATATCCAGGTTGTGGCATATCTAGTAGCAGTTGGTCTCATGTATATCCAGGTCATGGTGGATCTAGCAGTAGTTGGTTTCATGTATCCAGGTCATGGTATATCTAGTAGTAGTTGGTCTCATGGATCCAGGTCATGATGGATCTAGTAGTAATTGGTCTCATGTATATCCAGGTTGTGGTATATCTAGTAGTAGTTGGTCTCATGGATCCAGGTCATGGAGTGTCTAGTAGTAGTTGGTCTCATGTATATCCAGGTCATGGTAGATCTAGTAGTAGTTCATCTCATGTATACCCAGGTGATGGTGTGTCTAGTAGTAGTTTGCCTCGCGTATATCCAGGTCATGGTGGATCTAGTAGTAGTTGGTCTCATGGATCCAAGTCATGGTAGATCTAGCAGTAGTTGGTCTCATGGATCCAGGTCATGGTGGATCTAGTAGTAATTGCTCTCATGTATACAGGTCATGGTATATCTAGTAGTAGTTGGTCTCATGGATCCAAGTCATGGTAGATCTAGCAGTAGTTGGTCTCATGTATATCCAGGTCATGGTAGATCTAGTAGTAGTTAGTCTCATGGATCCAGGTCATGGTAAATCTAGTAGTAGTTGGTCTCATGGATCCAGGTCATGGTAGATCTAGTAGTAGTTGGTCTCATGGATCCAGGTCATGGTAGATCTAGTAGTAGTTGGTCTCATGGATCCAGGTCATGGTAGATCTAGTAGTAGTTGGTCTCATGGATCCAGGTCATGGTAGATCTAGGACAGTGGTTCTCAACTCCTGTCCTCAGGACCCACTAACAGGCCAGGTTTGCAAGATAACTGAAATACATGACAGGTGATATCATTTGCTGCTCAGTGATTGCAGTTTTTTAGTCTGCATCTCCCCAAGGTAATACCTAAAATCTGGCCTGTTAGTGGGTCCTGAGGACAGAAGTTGAGAACCACTGATCTAGGAGTAGTTGGTCTCATGGATCCAGGTCATGGTAGATCTAGTAGCAGTTAGCCTTGTGTTAAAGTTTTGTGAACTGAGACGGATGCCTGATGTTAGCAATGTGACAGCAATAAAATAATGAAAGCAGGTGATGGGGTCATGTAATGATTCCCAGGTTGGAGGTGAGGATGGGAGGGAGCAGTTTGTACTGTCAGTAGTCTGTTAGGTGCAATGTGTACTGTTTGTAGTCAGTCAGTAAAGGGCGCAATGCGTACTGTCTGTAATCAGTCAGGAAAGGGTGCAGTGTTTGCGCTCTGCTTACACTCCATGTGACGGAATATCTCCATCTCTCTGCTCTGACTTGTCTTCTGTAATCTCCCCCTACAGGCTGACACAACCCCAACCCACTGGCAGCACTTGGCCCCCGCTGCACAGACTGGCATCTTCATTGGCCTGCAGGCTGGCATCTCCGGAGACTCATCCCCTCCCCCCTCCCGGCTCCATCCAGACACAAACTGAGCATCCTTCATCTGTCTCTCCCGTCATCCCTCCAACAGAAAGAAAATCCTGAGCGGCCCACAGAAGAGCCGAGGGGGTTCTCTATGAAAATGTCACTTCTCCCTAGGAAAGCACTCAGCAAGAGAGCCTGTCATTGCATCTGCTCACTCAGCGATGGCGCTACTTCAGGGCCCATTCGCACTAAAGCCATCTGTTGCTGTGCCTGAATGTGCTTGCATTAATTTGTGTTCTGGCATGCGTTACCGTGCTTTGCACTAAGGCTGCCCATTCATTAGGACAGATATAAAAACATGCAGGACCCTTTTTCAGAGCGCAGCGCTCCATAGCACACGGTATATGTGTGGGGCGTGCCGCACACTGCTCTGGGGCCGTGCCGCACCATGCTCTGGGGCCATGCCGCACCATGCTCTGGGGCCGTGCCGCACCATGCTCTGGGGGCGTGCCGCACACTGCTCTGGGGGCGTGCCGCACACTGCTCTGGGGGCGTGCCGCAAACTGCTCTGGGGGCGTGCCGCACACTGCTCTGGGGGCGTATATAACAGGAAGTACCTGAACAACGACCTCCATGGCAGGATCACCTAGGATTAATTTCACCATGAGTGGCATTGTGATAAAGCTGAGAAATGACAATATTATGTGACAGATCTGAGATTTCCCATCTTCTATGACTGTCCCGTCTCCTGTAACTCTCCCGTCTCCTATGACTGTCCCGTCTCCTGTAACTCTCCTGTCTCCTATGACTGTCCCGTCTCCCGTCTCCTATGACTGTCCCGTCTCCTGTAACTCTCCTGTCTCCTATGACTGTCCCGTCTCCCGTCTCCTATGACTGTCCCATCTCCTATGACTGTCCCGTCTCCCGTCTCCTATGACTGTCCCGTCTCCTGTAACTCTCCTGTCTCCTATGACTGTCCCGTCTCCTATGACTGTCCCGTCTCCCGTCTCCTATGACTGTCCCATCTCCCATCTCCTATGACTGTCCCATCTCCTATGACTGTCCCGTCTCCTATGACTGTCCTGTCTCCCATCTCCTATGACTGTCCCATCTCCCATCTCCTATGACTGTCCCGTCTCCTATGACTGTCCCATCTCCCGTCTCCTATGACTGTCCCGTCTCCTATGACTGTCCCATCTCCTATGACTGTCCCATCTCCCATCTCCTATGACTGTCCCGTCTCCTATGACTGTCCCGTCTCCTATGACTGTCCCGTCTCCCATCTCCTATGACTGTCCCGTCTCCTATGACTGTCCCGTCTCCTATGACTGTCCCGTCTCCTATGACTGTCCCGTCTCCCATCTCCTATGACTGTCCCGTCTCCTATGACTGTCCCATCTCCCGTCTCCTATGACTGTCCCGTCTCCCGTCTCCTATGACTGTCCCGTCTCCTATGACTGTCCCGTCTCCTGTCTCCTATGACTGTCCCGTCTCCCGTCTCCTATGACTGTCCCATCTCCCGTCTCCTATGACTGTCCCGTCTCCTATGACTGTCCCATCTCCCGTCTCCTATGACTGTCCCGTCTCCTATGACTGTCCCGTCTCCCATCTCCTAT
Organism: Lithobates septentrionalis; assembly: GCA_037952835.1. NCBI lineage: Eukaryota > Metazoa > Chordata > Amphibia > Anura > Ranidae > Lithobates > Lithobates septentrionalis. Next base: position 26,387 of record JBBDGP010003361.1, read on the forward strand.
GACTGTCCCGTCTCCTATGACTGTCCCATCTCCCGTCTCCTATGACTGTCCCGTCTCCCGTCTCCTATGACTGTCCCATCTCCTATGACTGTCCCATCTCCCGTCTGCTATGACTGTCCCATCTCCTATGACTGTCCCATCTCCCGTCTCCTATGACTGTCCCGTCTCCCGTGTCCTATGACTGTCCCATCTCCTATGACTGTCCCATCTCCCGTCTCCTATGACTGTCCCGTCTCCCGTGTCCTATGACTGTCCCATCTCCTATGACTGTCCCGTCTCCTATGACTGTCCCGTCTCCTATGACTGTCCCGTCTCCCATCTCCTATGACTGTCCCGTCTCCTATGACTGTCCCATCTCCCGTCTCCTATGACTGTCCCGTCTCCCATCTCCTATGACTGTCCCGTCTCCTATGACTGTCCCGTCTCCTATGACTGTCCCATCTCCTGTCTCCTATGACTGTCCCATCTCCTGTCTCCTATGACTGTCCCGTCTCCCATCTCCTATGACTGTCCCTTCTCCCATGACTGTCCCGTCTCCCATGACTGTCCCGTCTCCCATCTCTTATGACTGTCCCGTCTCCTATGACTGTCCCGTCTCCTATGACTGTCCCGTCTCCCATGACTGTCCCGTCTCCTATGACTGTCCCATCTCCTGTCTCCTATGACTGTCCCGTCTCCTGTCTCCTATGACTGTCCCGTCTCCTATGACTGTCCCGTCTCCCGTCTCCTATGACTGTCCCATCTCCTGTCTCCTATGACTGTCCCGTCTCCTGTCTCCTATGACTGTCCCGTCTCCCGTCTCCTATGACTGTCCCATCTCCCGTCTCCTATGACTGTCCCGTCTCCTATGACTGTCCCGTCTCCCGTCTCCTATGACTGTCCCGTCTCCCGTCTCCTATGACTGTCCCATCTCCTATGACTGTCCCATCTCCCGTCTGCTATGACTGTCCCATCTCCTATGACTGTCCCGTCTCCCATTTCCTATGACTGTCCCGTCTCCTATGACTGTCCCATCTCCCGTCTCCTATGACTGTCCCGTCTCCCGTCTCCTATGACTGTCCCGTCTCCTATGACTGTCCCGTCTCCTATGACTGTCCCATCTCCTGTCTCCTATGACTGTCCCGTCTCCTGTCTCCTATGACTGTCCCGTCTCCCGTCTCCTATGACTGTCCCGTCTCCTATGACTGTCCCGTCTCCTATGACTGTCCCGTCTCCTATGACTGTCCCATCTCCTGTCTCCTATGACTGTCCCATCTCCCGTCTCCTATGACTGTCCCGTCTCCTATGACTGTCCCGTCTCCTATGACTGTCCCGTCTCCTATGACTGTCCCATCTCCTGTCTCCTATGACTGTCCCGTCTCCTGTCTCCTATGACTGTCCCGTCTCCCGTCTCCTATGACTGTCCCATCTCCCGTCTCCTATGACTGTCCCGTCTCCTATGACTGTCCCGTCTCCCGTCTCCTATGACTGTCCCGTCTCCCGTCTCCTATGACTGTCCCATCTCCTATGACTGTCCCATCTCCCGTCTGCTATGACTGTCCCATCTCCTATGACTGTCCCGTCTCCCATTTCCTATGACTGTCCCGTCTCCTATGACTGTCCCGTCTCCCGTCTCCTATGACTGTCCCGTCTCCTATGACTGTCCCGTCTCCTATGACTGTCCCATCTCCTGTCTCCTATGACTGTCCCGTCTCCTGTCTCCTATGACTGTCCCGTCTCCTATGACTGTCCCATCTCCCGTCTCCTATGACTGTCCCGTCTCCTATGACTGTCCCGTCTCCCGTCTCCTATGACTGTCCCATCTCCCGTCTCCTATGACTGTCCCGTCTCCTATGACTGTCCCGTCTCCCGTCTCCTATGACTGTCCCGTCTCCCATCTCCTATGACTGTCCCGTCTCCTATGACTGTCCCGTCTCCCGTCTCCTATGACTGTCCCGTCTCCTATGACTGTCCCGTCTCCTATGACTGTCCCATCTCCTATGACTGTCCCGTCTCCTATGACTGTTCCGTCTCCCATCTCCTATGACTGTCCCGTCTCCTATGACTGTCCCGTCTCCCGTCTCCTATGACTGTCCCGTCTCCTATGAGTGTCCCATCTCCTATGACTGTCCCGTCTCCTATGACTGTTCCGTCTCCCATCTCCTATGACTGTCCCGTCTCCTATGACTGTCCCGTCTCCCGTCTCCTATGACTGTCCCGTCTCCTATGACTGTCCCGTCTCCTATGACTGTTCCGTCTCCCATCTCCTATGACTGTCCCGTCTCTCATCTCTTATGACTGTCCCGTCTCCTATGACTGTCCCGTCTCCCGTCTCCTATGACTGTCCCGTCTCCCATCTCCTATGACTGTTCCGTCTCCTATGACTGTCCCATCTCCTATGACTGTCCCGTCTCCTATGACTGTCCCGTCTCCCATCTCCTATGACTGTCCCGTCTCCTATGACTGTCCCGTCTCCTATGACTGTCCCGTCTCCTATGACTGTCCCTTCTCCCATGACTGTCCCGTCTCCCATGACTGTCCCGTCTCCCATCTCTTATGACTGTCCCGTCTCCTATGACTGTCCCGTCTCCTATGACTGTCCCGTCTCTTATGACTGTCCCGTCTCCCGTCTCTTATGACTGTCCCGTCTCCCATCTCTTATGACTGTCCCGTCTCCTATGACTGTCCCGTCTCCCGTCTCTTATGACTGTCCCGTCTCCTATGACTGTCCTGTCTCCCGTCCCCTATGACTGTCCCGTCTCCTATGACTGTCCCGTCCCCCGTCTCCTATGACTGTCCCGTCTCCTATGACTGTCCCGTCTCCCGTCTCCTATGACTGTCCCATCTCTTATGACTGTCCCGTCTCCTATGACTGTCCCGTCTCCTATGACTGTCCCGTCTCCCGTCTCCTATGACTGTCCCGTCTCCCATCTCTTATGACTGTCCCATCTCCCGTCTATTATGACTGTCCCGTCTCCCATGACTGTCCCGTCTCCCATCTCTTATGACTGTCCCGTCTCCTATGACTGTCCCGTCTCCCATCTCTTATGACTGTCCCGTCTCCTATGACTGTCCCGTCTCCCATGACTGTCCCGTCTCCCGTCTCCTATGACAGTCCCGTCTCCTATGACTGTCCCGTCTCCCTTCTCCCATGACTGTCCCGTCTTCTATGACTGTCCCGTCTAATATGACTGTCCCGTCTCTTATGACTGTCCCATCTCCCATCTCTTATGACTGTCCCGTCTCCTATGACTGTCCTGTCTCCCGTCCCCTATGACTGTCCCGTCTCCTATGACTGTCCCGTCCCCCGTCTCCTATGACTGTCCCGTCTCCTATGACTGTCCCGTCTCCTATGACTGTCCCGTCTCCCGTCTCCTATGACTGTCCCGTCTCCTATGACTGTCCCGTCTCCCGTCTCCTATGACTGTCCCGTCTCCTATGACTGTCCCGTCTCCCATCTCTTATGACTGTCCCGTCTCCTATGACTGTCCCGTCTCCCGTCTCCTATGACTGTCCCGTCTCCCATCTCTTATGACTGTCCCATCTCCCATCTCTTATGACTGTCCCGTCTCCTATGACTGTCCCGTCTCCCGTCTCCTATGACTGTCCCGTCTCCCATCTCCTATGACTGTCCCGTCTCCCATCTCTTATGACTGTCCCGTCTCCTATGACTGTCCCGTCTCCCGTCTCCTATGACTGTCCCGTCTCCCATCTCTTATGACTGTCCCGTCTCCTATGACTGTCCCGTCTCCCATCTCTTATGACTGTCCCATCTCCCATCTCTTATGACTGTCCCGTCTCCTATGACTGTCCCGTCTCCCGTCTTCTATGACTGTCCCGTCTCCCATCTCCCATGACTGTCCCGTCTTCTATGACTGTCCCGTCTCCCGTCTAATATGACTGTTCCGTCTCTTATGACTGTCCCGTCTCCTATGACTGTCCCGTCTCCCGTCCCCTATGACTGTCCCATCTCCTATGACTGTCCCGTCTCCCGTCTCCTATGACTGTCCCGTCTCCTATGACTGTCCCATCTCCTATAACTGTCCCGTCTCCTATGACTGTCCCGTCTCCCGTCTCCTATGACTGTCCCGTCTCCTATGACTGTCCCATCTCCTATGACTGTCCCATCTCCTATGACTGTCCCGTCTCCCGTCTTCTATGACTGTCCCGTCTCCCATCTCCCATGACTGTCCCGTCTTCTATGACTGTCCCGTCTCCCGTCTAATATGACTGTTCCGTCTCTTATGACTGTCCCGTCTCCTATGACTGTCCCGTCTCCCGTCCCCTATGACTGTCCCATCTCCTATGACTGTCCCGTCTCCCGTCTCCTATGACTGTCCCGTCTCCTATGACTGTCCCATCTCCTATAACTGTCCCGTCTCCTATGACTGTCCCGTCTCCCGTCTCCTATAACTGTCCCGTCTCCTATGACTGTCCCATCTCCTATGACTGTCCCATCTCCTATGACTGTCCCGTCTCCTATGACTGTCCCGTCTCCCGTCCCCTATGACTGTCCCATCTCCTATGACTGTCCCGTCTCCCGTCTCCTATGACTGTCCCGTCTCCTATGACTGTCCCATCTCCTATAACTGTCCCGTCTCCCGTCTCCTATGACTGTCCCGTCTCCTATGACTGTCCCGTCTCCTATGACTGTCCCGTCTCTCATCTCTTATGACTGTCCCGTCTCCATGCAGCGCACTCCTCGCCCCTCCTGACTCTCGATCTCGTATTCCTCCCAGCCATCTCCGCACTCCCTCCGACCTCCCAGCAGGCTGTGCTGTGCATGCAGCATTTTCTGTAGTGGATAGACATGGGATAGACAGTGCCGAGCATCCTTCCACTGTGCCTGAGACCACCGCAGCACCGAGACCACCGGACCGGTGAGTGTGTGCAATTCATACATTGTGGGGTATAGAGGCTCGCCGCCACTGACGGCCGTATATTGTGTGTGTCTGTGTGTGTATATACTGTATATAGAGAGAGAGAGAGAGAGAATGCCTGCAGTATTTCTCTTGTCACACTGACTGTTCATTATATTGGAGCCCGGCTGGCAGAGCATTCATTATAAGCCCGGCTGGCAGACCATTCACTATAAGCCCGGCTGGCAGACCGTTCATTATAAGTCCGGCTGGCAGACCGTTCATTAAAAAGCTGGCTGGTAGACCATTCATATAACAGAGCCCGGCTGGCAGACCGTTCATTATAAAGACAGCTGGCAGAGCATTCATTATAAGCCTGGCTGGCAGACCATTCATTATAACAGAGCCCGGCTGGCAAGCCGATCATTATAAGCCCGGCTGGCAGACCATTCATTATAAAGGCGGCTGGCAGACCGTTCATATAACAGAGACCGGCTGGCAGAGCATTCATTATAAGCCCGGCTGGCAGACCATTTAATATAACAGAGCCCGGCTGTCAGACTGTTCATTATAAGCCCGGCTGGTAGACCATTTATTATAACAGAGCCCGGATGTCAGACCATTCATTATAAAGCTGGCTGGCAGACCGGTCATTATAAGAGAGCCCGGCTGGCAGACCGTTCATTATAAAGCCGGCTGGCAGACTGGTCAATATAAAGCCAGTTGGCAGACCATTGATTATAAAGCCGGCTGGCAGTCCATTCATTATAATGGAGCCCGGCTGGCAGACCATACATTATAAAGCCAGCTGGCAGTCCATTCATTATAATAGAGCCCATCTGGCAGACCATTCATTATAAAGCCAGCTGGTAGACTGTTCATATAACAGAGCCCGGCTGGCAGACCGTTCATTATAAAGCCGGCTGGCAGACTGTTCATTATAAAGCCAGTTGGCAGACCATTGATTATAAAGCCGGCTGGCAGTCCATTCATTATAATGGAGCCCAGCTGGCAGTCCATTCATTATAATGGAGCCCAGCTGGCAGACCATTCATTATAAAGTGTGGAACAGGAAAACACTGCGCTAGAATAAAGCTAATAAGAGCTGCAGTTCAAATGTGCAATACACACTAATGGGACAAAAACAAAGAAAAAAACTGCGCTAAACCCTCATACCATGTGTAAGGGTATATATGAAAGGACGCCAAATTGATTGTGGAAGTGTATGTGAATCCTCTAAAAATTAAATTAAATAGCACACAAATCAATAATGAACAATCAATATTATATAATCAAAGTCACAAAAGTGCCGAAAGCACAAAATAGTGAAACATAAACAAAAAGTCCCAGGACCAAAAAGGAAATCTTCTAAAAGGATGGGAAGAGTCCCCAATTAGCTCTTTATTGGGATCAGTGTCTGAAAGTGAAAAGTGAAAACGACACCCCTTGCAGTGATCCTCCACCTTTAAGAATACATGCTTACCAGATGGTAAGCTCAATAAGCTTCTAGATAAACCAAGGGCCAGATAACCAGCAAGTATTGGGACATCCCTCTGTTGACGTGGCAGATGACAGGCAGACCAGGTTTGTATAGGACCTTGTAATCAGGCATCCAACAGCATCAGGACATCACTCCATCAATGAACCACGGTCATGCATGGGGCGGGAGGGGGTTGCCACAACCCAAGTCACCAACATAGGAGCAAAAAGGAGATGTCCATAGCGTAACTCCGTACAAATAAATTTATTAAAACAAGTAAAAAACTTACATTCCAGCATAAGAAGTAGAGCGACATCGAATACAGACGAAACGTACGTCGGGAGGTTGACGTTCTGACGTCATCGCTTTTCATTCTGAACGGGCGCTCGCCAGCCGGCCGGCGAATTCGCTCTACTTCTTATGCTGGAATGTAAGTTTTTTACAAATGCAAATTACAAATTACAAATTTTTTTGTATTCAGCCGTGTTCTCCACAAATCTGCCCTTTATGGAAGAGTGACAAGAAGAAAGACATTGGTGAAAGAAAGTCATAAGAAGTCCTGTTTGTAATTTGTGAGAAGCCATGTGGAGGACACAGCAAACATGTGGAAGAAGGTGATCTGGTCACATGACACCAAAATTGAACATTTTGGCCTAAAAGCAAAACGTTATGTGTGGGGAAAACTAACACTGCACATCACCCTGAACACACCATCCCCACCGTGTAACATGGTGGTGGCAGCATCATGTGGTGGGGATGCTTTTCTTCAGCAGGGACAGGAAAGCTGGTCAGAGATGATGGGAAGATGGATGGAGACAAATACAGGACAATCTTATGCCGCGTACACACAGTCGGACTTTTCGTCTACAAAAGTGCGACGGACTAAAGCCGGCTGACAATCCGATCGTGTGTGGGCTTCCCCGGACTTTCAGCAGACTTTTCCAGCCTCAAATCTGACGGACTTTAGATTTGGAACATGCTTCAAATCTTTACGTCGTAACTACGCCGGACCCAGAAATCCGCTCGTCTGTATGCCGGTCCGACGGACAAAAACCCCCGCTAGGGCAGTTATTGGCTACTGGCTATCAACTTCCTTATTTTAGTCCTGTGTACGTCATCACGTACGAATCCTTCAGACTTTTGTGTGGTCGTATGTAGGCAAGTCCGTTCGTAAGAAAGTCTGCCAAAAGTCAGTCGAAAGTCTGTCGGACTTTTGTAGCCGGAAAGTCCGACCGTGTGTACGCGGCATTAGAAGAAAACCTGTTAGAGTCTACAAAAGACTTGAGACCGGGGGGAGGTTCACCTTCCAGCAGGACAACGACCCGAAACATCCAGCCAGAGCTACAATGGAATGGTTTACATCAAAGCATATTCATGTGTTAGAATGGCCCAGTCACAGTCCAGACCTAAATCACATTGAGAATCTGTGGCAAGACTTGAAAATTGCTGTTCACAGACGCTCTCCATCCAATCTGACGGAGCTTGAGATATTTTACAAAGAAGAATGGGCAGAAATGTCCCTCTCTAGATGTGCAAAGCTGGTAGAGACACCCCCAAAAAGACTTGTAGAGAAAAGGGGGTTCTACAAAGTATTGACTCCGGGGGGCGCCATACAAATGCCCCTCCCCCCCACACTTTTCACATATTTATTTGTATCATTTATCATTTTCCTTCCACTTCACAATTATGTGACACTTCGTGTTGGTCTATCACATAAAATCCCAATAAAATACATTTATGTTTTTGGATGTAACATGACAAAATGTGGGGAATGTCAAGGGGTATGAATACTTTTTCCAGGCACTGTATATGAGAAGAGGAACTGTCTGTGTTGCTGCTTTTCTCTTTCCTGACATGTGAGTGGCTGGCAGCACAGACAGTTCATATTTCAGGCTGAAGGGCGCACAGCTGTAGTCGGAATATTTGCTAATTAGGTCACTGGCTGCTAATGAGGCCTCTCAGCTACAATTAATGGAATCAATTGTGCTTGGATTGTGTGATTGTCGGCAGCACGCTGCTGTGCACATGGCGCAGAGACGTGTCACCGGGACCACCATCTGTCCGCACCTATGTGACTGGGACTACTCTACCCAATGTGTTTCCCCCTGAGTCACCCACCTTCTCTGTTATGGCAAGGCTCCCTCCCCCACACCTCCTCCAGCTCCCAGTGCCTGAAACATGCCAGCATGGTAGATGACATAACCCCCTCCGCTCCGTCTGATGTGAGCTCTGCACAGGAAGATGATTGCAGGCATCTTATTATTCCCCGTGTGTCCGTCCTCTGTATGTGTCCCCAGTGTGTCCGTCCTCTGTACGTGTCCTCCGTGTGTGTCCGTCCTCTGTACGTGTCCCCCGTGTGTGTCCGTCCTCTGTACGTGTCCCCCGTGTGTCCGTCCTCTGTACTTGTCCCCCGTGTGTGTCCGTCCTCTGTATGTGTCCCCCGTGTGTCCGTCCTCTGTACTTGTCCCCCGTGTGTGTCCGTCCTCTGTACGTGTCCTCTGTACGTGTCTCCAATGTGTCCGTCCTCTGTACGTGTCCCCCGTGTGTCCGTCCTCTGTATGTGTCCTCCGTGTGTCCGTCCTCTGTACTTGTCCCCGTGTGTGTCCGTCCTCTGTACGTGTCCTCTGTACGTGTCCCCCGTGTGTCCGTCCTCTGTACGTGTCCCCCGTGTGTGTCCGTCCTCTGTACGTGTCCTCCGTGTGTCCGTCCTCTGTACGTGTCCCCCGTGTGTGTCCGTCCTCTGTACGTGTCCCCCGTGTGTCCGTCCTCTGTACGTGTCCTCCGTGTGTCCGTCCTCTGTACTTGTCCCCCGTGTGTGTCCGTCCTCTGTACGTGTCCTCCGTGTGTCCGTCCTCTGTACGTGTTCCCCGTGTGTCCGTCCTCTGTACGTGTCCCCCGTGTGTCTGTCCTCTGTACGTGTCCTCCGTGTGTCCGTCCTCTGTACGTGTCCTCCGTGTGTCCGTCCTCTGTACGTGTCCTCCGTGTGTCTGTCCTCTGTATGTGTCCCCCATGTGTCCGTCCTCTGTATGTGTCCGTCCTCTGTACGTGTTCCCCGTGTGTCCGTCCTCTGTATGTGTCCTCCGTGTGTCCGTCCTCTGTACCTGTTCCCCGTGTGTCCGTCCTTTGTATGTGTCCCCCATGTGTCCATCCTCTGTACGTGTCCTCCGTGTGTCCGTCCTCTGTACGTGTCCTCCGTGTGTCCGTCCTCTGTACGTGTCCTCCGTGTTTCCGTCCTCTGTACGTGTTCCCCGTGTGTCCGTCCTCTGTATGTGTCCCCCATGTGTCCATCCTCTGTACGTGTCCTCCGTGTGTGTCCGTCCTCTGTACGTGTCCTCCGTGTGTGTCCGTCCTCTGTACGTGTCCTCCCTGTGTGTCCGTCCTCCATGTGTCCCTTCTCTGTATGTGTCCCCCATGTGTCCGTCCTCTGTATGTGTCCTCCGTGTGTCCGTCCTCTGTACGTGTTCCCCGTGTGTCCGTCCTCTGTATGTGTCCTCCGTGTGTCCGTCCTCTGTACCTGTTCCCCGTGTGTCCGTCCTCTGTATGTGTCCCCCATGTGTCCATCCTCTGTACGTGTCCTCCGTGTGTCCGTCCTCTGTACGTGTCCTCCGTGTGTCCGTCCTCTGTACGTGTCCTCCGTGTTTCCGTCCTCTGTACGTGTTCCCCGTGTGTCCGTCCTCTGTATGTGTCCCCCATGTGTCCATCCTCTGTACGTGTCCTCCGTGTGTGTCCGTCCTCTGTACGTGTCCTCCCTGTGTGTCCGTCCTCTGTACATGTCCTCCATGTGTCCATCCTCTGTACGTGTCCTCCGTGTGTGTCCGTCCTCTGTACGTGTCCTCCGTGTGTGTCCGTCCTCTGTACGTGTCCCCCGTGTGTCCGTCCTCTGTACGTGTCCCCCATGTGTCCGTTCTCTGTACGTGTCCCCCGTGTGTCCGTCCTCTGTACGTGTCCCCCATGTGTCTGTCCTCTGTACGTGTCCCCCGTGTGTCCGTCCTCTGTACGTGTCCCCCATGTGTCCGTCCTCTGTACGTGTCCCCCGTGTGTCTGTCCTCTGTACGTGTCCCCCGTGTGTCTGTCCTCTGTACGTGTCCCCCGTGTGTGTCCGACCTCTGTACGTGTCCCCCGTGTGTCTGTCCTCTGTACATGTCCACCTTGTGTCCGTCCTCTGTACGTGTCCCCCGTGTGTCTGTCCTCTGTACATGTCCACCTTGTGTCCGTCCTCTGTACGTGTCCCCCGTGTGTCCGTCGTCTGTATGTGTCCCCCGTGTGTGTCCGTCTTCTGTACGTGTCCTCCGTGTGTCCGTCCTCTGTACGTGTCCTCCGTGTGTCCGTCCTCTGTACGCGTTCCCCGTGTGTCCGTCCTCTGTACGTGTCCCCCGTGTGTCCGTCCTCTGTACGTGTCCCCCGTGTGTCCGTCCTCTGTACGTGTTCCCTGTGTGTCCGTCCTCTGTACGTGTTCCCTGTGTGTCCGTCCTCTGTATGTGTCCTCCGTGTGTGTCCGCCCTCTATACGTGTCCTCCGTGTGTGTCCGTCCTCTGTACGTGTCCTCCCTGTGTGTCCGTCCTCTGTACGTGTCCTCCATGTGTCCCTTCTCTGTATGTGTCTGTCCTCTGTACGTGTTCCCCGTGTGTCCGTCCTCTGTACGTGTCCCCCATGTGTCCGTCCTCTGTACGTGTCCCCCATGTGTCCGTCCTCTGTACGTGTCCCCCATGTGTCCGTCCTCTGTATGTGTCCACCATGTGTCCGTCCTCTGTACGTGTCCCCCATGTGTCCGTCCTCTGTACGTGTCCCCCGTGTGTCTGTCCTCTGTACGTGTCCCCCGTGTGTGTCCGTCCTCTGTACGTGTCCCCCGTGTGTCTGTCCTCTGTACATGTCCACCTTGTGTCCGTCCTCTGTACGTGTCCCCCGTGTGTCCGTCCTCTGTACGTGTCCCGCGTGTGTGTCCGTACTCTGTACGTGTCCCCCGTGTGTCTGTCCTCTGTACATGTCCACCTTGTGTCCGTCCTCTGTACGTGTCCCCCCGTGTGTCCGTCCTCTGTATGTGTCTCCCGTGTGTCCGTCCTCTGTACGTGTCCCCCGTGAGTCCATCCTCTATACGTGTCCCCTGTGTGTCTGTCCTCTGTACGTGTCCCCCGTGTGTTCGTCCTCTGTACGTGTCCTCCGTGTGTCCGTCCTCTGTACGTGTCCCCCGTGAGTCCATCCTCTATACGTGTCCCCCGTGTGTCCGTCCTCTGTACATGTCTTCCGTGTGTCCGTCCTCTGTACGTGTCCCCCGTGTGTCCGTCCTCTGTACGTGTCTCCCGTGTGTCCGTCCTCTGTACGTGTCCACCCTGTGTACATCATCTGTAGGTGTCCCCTGTGTGTTTGTTCTCTGTACGTGTCCCCCGTGTGTGTCTGTCCTCTGTACGTGTCCCCCGTGTGTCTGTCCTCTGTACGTGTCCTCCGTGTGTCCGTCCTCTGTACGTGTCCTCTGTGTGTCCGTCCTCTGTACGTGTCCTCCGTGTGTCCGTTCTCTGTATGTGTCCTCCATGTGTCCATCCTCTGTATGTGTCCCCTGTGTGTTCCTCCTCTGTACTTGTCCCCCGTGTTTCCGTCCTCTGTACGTGTCTCCCTTGTGTCCATCCTCTGTACGTGTCCTCCGTGTTTCTGTCCTCTGTACGTGTCTCCCATGTGTCCATCCTCTGTACGTGTCTCCCATGTGTCCGTCCTCTGTACGTGTTCCCCGTTTGTCCGTCCTCTGTACGTGTCCCCCGTGTGTCCGTCCTCTGTACGTGTCCCCCGTGTTTCCGTCCTCTGTACGTGTCTCCCATGTGTCCGTCCTCTGTACCTGTTCCCTGTGTGTCCATCCTCTGTACGTGTCCCCCGTGTGTCCGTCCTCTGTACGTGTCCCCCGTGTGTCCGTCCTCTGTACCTGTTCCCTGTGTGTCCGTCCTCTGTACGTGTCCCCCGTGTTTCCGTCCTCTGTATGTGTCTCCCATGTGTCCGTCCTCTGTACCCTGTTCCCTGTGTGTCCGTCCTCTGTACCTGTTCCCTGTGTGTCCGTCCTCTGTACGTGTCCCCCGTGTGTCTGTCCTCTGTACGTGTCCCCTGTGTGTGCCCGTCCTCTGTATGTGTCCCCCCGTGTGTGTCCGTCCTCTGTATGTGTCCCCCGTGTGTGTCTGTCCTCTGTACGTGTCCTCCGCGTGTGTCCGTCCTCTGTACGCGTGTCCTCCGTGTGTGGCCTTCCTCTGTACGTGTCCTCCGCGTGTGTCCATCCTCTGTACGTTTCCTCCGTGTGTCTGTCCTCTGTACGTGTCCCCCGTGTGTCCGTCCTCTGTACGTGTCCTCCATGTGTGTCCATCCTCTGTACGTGTCCCCCGTGTGTGTCCGTCCTCTGTACGTGTGCTCCATGTGTGTCCGACCTCTGAATGTGTCCTCCGTGTGTGTCCGTCCTCTGTATGTGTCCGTGTGTGTCCGTCCTCTGTACGTGTCCTCCGTGTGTGTCCGTCCTCTGTACGTGTCCTCCGTGTGTGTCCGTCCCTTGTATGTGTCCCCCATGTGTGTCTGTCCTCTGTACGTGTCCCCCGTGTGTGTCCGTCCTCTGTACGTGTCCTCCGTGTGTGTCCGTCCTCTGTATGTGTCCTCCGTGTGTGTCCGTCCTCTGTACGTGTCCCCTGTGTGTCCGTCCTCTGTACGTGTCCTCCGTGTGTGTCCGTCCTCTGTACGTGTCCTCCGTGTGTGTCCGTCCTCTGTATGTGTCCTCCGTGTGTGTCCGTCCTCTGTATGTGTCCTCCGTGTGTCCGTCCTCTGTATGTGTCCCCCGTGTGTGTCCGTCCTCTGTATGTGTCCCCCGTGTGTCCGTCCTCTGTACGTGTCCCCCGTGTGTGTCCGTCCTCTGCACGTGTCTCCCATGACAGTCAGTGACACTTCTATTCATAGAATGGCATTCTTGCTGGCCGTCACATGTGATTGCGGATCTGCAGGCGGCAAGTGCTGACATCCCGGGGGATGGAAAGTGCCAGCCGAGCAGAAATGACACAACGTGAGCGGGTTGTACAGCTGCGTCCCATCCAGGAGAGCGGGCGGGCAGAGGCGGCGGCAACCTAAGGGGGGGGCTCGGTACTGGGGCTCCGCCAATCTTCTGAATTCCTCACCAGAATTACAGAACTATCTATAAAATCTTTACCATGTGATTCTCATCTTCAGTTTTTGTAAATCTGCAGCTTTGATTATCCTGGTATAGGGTGACAACGCTCTGTTCCTGTCTCTTAATTGTTCTCCTGGGTTGTTACCCTGTCACATGGCCTTTCAATGGTCATCTCAGCTCACATGACACAGACATGGTCCTCCGGTGTCACCATCAGAAATTCCCCCTGAGAAATGCCATCTCTGCCATAGAAAGGAGTGCCTGGAGATGTACAATGACCGACCTCCGGCCCGGCTCTGCCATACACAGGAGTGCCTGGAGATGTACAATGACCGACCTCCAGGCCGACTCTGCCATAGACAGGAGTGCCTGGAGATGTACAAAGACCGACCTCCGGCCCGGCTCTGCCATAGACAGGAGTGCCTGGAGATGTACAATGACCGACCTCCGGCCTGGCTCTGCCATAGAAAGGAGTGCCTGGAGATGTGCAATGACCGACCTCCGGCCCGGCTCTGCCATACACAGGAGTGCCTGGAGATGTACAATGACCGACCTCCGGCCCGGCTCTGCCATAGAAAGGAGTGCCTGGAGATGTACAATGACCGACCTCCGGCCCGGCTCTGCCATACACAGGAGTGCCTGGAGATGTACAATGACCGACCTCCAGGCCGACTCTGCCATACACAGGAGTGCCTGGAGATGTACAAAGACCGACCTCCGGCCCGGCTCTGCCATAGACAGGAGTGCCTGGAGATGTACAATGACCGACCTCCGGCCCGGCTCTGCCATAGAAAGGAGTGCCTGGAGATGTGCAATGACCGACCTCCGGCCCGGCTCTGCCATACACAGGAGTGCCTGGAGATGTACAATGACCGACCTCCGGCCCGGCTCTGCCATAGAAAGGAGTGCCTGGAGATGTACAATGACCGACCTCCGGCCCAGCACTGCCATAGACAGGAGTGCCTGGAGATGTACAATGACCGACCTCCGGCCCGGCTCTGCCATAGACAGGAGTGCCTGGAGATGTACAATGACCGACCTCCGGCCCGGCTCTGCCATAGACAGGAGTGCCTGGAGATGTACAATGACCGACCTCCGGCCCGGCTCTGCCATAGACAGGAGTGCCTGGAGATGTACAATGACCGACCTCCGGCCCGGCACTGCCATAGACAGGAGTGCGTGGAGATGTACAATGACCGACCTCCGGACCGGCTCTGCCATAGACAGGAGTGCCTGGAGATGTACAATGACCGACCTCCAGGCCAACTCTGCCATACACAGGAGTGCTTGGAGATGTACAATGACCGACCTCCGGCCCGGCTCTGCCATAGAAAGGAGTGCTTGGAGATGTACAATGACCGACCTCCAGCCCGGCTCTGCCATAGACAGGAGTGCCTGGACATGTACAATGACCGACCTCCGGCCCGGCTCTGCCATAGACAGGAGTGCCTGGAGATGTACAATGACCGACCTCCGGCCCGGCTCTGCCATACACAGGAGTGCCTGGAGATGTACAATGACCGACCTCCGGCCCGGCTCTGCCATACACAGGAGTGCCTGGAGATGTACAATGACCGACCTCCAGGCCGACTCTGCCATACACAGGAGTGCCTGGAGATGTACAATGACCGACCTCCGGCCCGGCTCTGCCATAGACAGGAGTGCCTGGAGATGTACAATGACCGACCTCCGGCCCGGCTCTGCCATAGAAAGGAGTGCCTGGAGATGTGCAATGACCGACCTCCGGCCCGGCTCTGCCATAGAAAGGAGTGCCTGGAGATGTACAATGACAGACCTCCAGGCCGGCTCTGCCATAGGAGTGCCTGGAGATGTACAATGACCAACCTCCAGGCCGGCTCTGCCATAGGAGTGCCTGGAGATGTGCAATGACCGACCTCCAGGCCGGCTCTGCCATAGGAGTGCCTGGAGATGTACAATGACCAACCTCCGGCCCGGCTCTGCCATAGAAAGGAGTGCCTGGAGATGTGCAATGACCGACCTCCGGCCCGGCTCTGCCATAGATAGGAGTGCCTGGAGATGTACAATGACCGACCTCTGGTCCGGCTCTGCCATAGATAGGAGTACCTGGAGATGTACAATGACCGACCTCCGGCCCGGCTCTGCCATCACCGGAGTGCCTGGAGATGTACAATGACCGACCTCTGGCCCGGCTCTGCCATAGACAGGAGTGCCTGGAGATGTACAATGACCGACCTCCGGCCCGGCTCTGCCATAGACAGGAGTGCCTGGAGATGTACAATGACCGACCTCCGGCCCGGCTCTGCCATAGACAGGAGGAGTGCCTGGAGATGTACAATGACCGACCTCCGGCCCGGCTCTGCCATAGACAGGAGTGCCTGGAAATGTACAATGACCGACCTCATGGCCGACTCTGCCATACACAGGAGTGCTTGGAGATGTACAATGACCGACCTCCGGCCCGGCTCTGCCATACACAGGAGTGCCTGGAGATGTACAATGACCCACCTCCGGCCCGGCTCTGCCATAGACAGGAGTGCCTGGAAATGTACAATGACCGACCTCATGGCCGACTCTGCCATACACAGGAGTGCCTGGAGATGTACAATGACCGACCTCCGGCCCGGCTCTGCCATACACAGGAGTGCTTAGAGATGTGCAATGACCGACCTCTGGCCCGGCTCTGCCATAGACAAGAGTGCCTGGAGATGTACAATGACAGACCTCCGGCCCGGCTCTGCCATAGAAAGGAGTGCCTGGAGATGTACAATGACCGACCTCCGGCCCGGCTCTGCCATACACAGGAGTGCCTGGAGATGTACAATGACCGACCTCCGGCCCGGCTCTGCCATACACCGGAGTGCCTGGAGATGTACAATGACCGACCTCCGGCCCGGCTCTGCCATACACCGGAGTGCCTGGAGATGTACAATGACCGACCTCCGGCCCGGCTCTGCCATACACCGGAGTGCCTGGAGATGTACAATGACCGACCTCCGGCCCGGCTCTGCCATAGACAGGAGTGCCTGGAGATGTACAATGACCGACCTCCAGGCCGACTCTGCCATACACAGGAGTGCTTGGAGATGTACAATGACCGACCTCCGGCCCGGCTCTGCCATAGAAAGGAGTGCCTGGAGATGTACAATGACCGACCTCCGGACCGGCTCTGCCATAGAAAGGAGTGCCTGGAGATGTACAATGACCGACCTCCGGCCTGGCTCTGCCATACACAGGAGTGCCTGGAGATGTACAATGATCGACCTCCGGCCCGGCTCTGCCATAGACAGGAGTGCCTGGAAATGTACAATGATCGACCTCCGGCCCGGCTCTGCCATAGACAGGAGTGCCTGGAAATGTACAATGACCGACCTCCAGGCCGACTCTGCCATACACAGGAGTGCTTGGAGATGTACAATGACCGACCTCTGGCCCGGCTCTGCCATAGACAGGAGTGCCTGGAGATGTACAATGACCGACCTCCGGCCCGGCTCTGCCATAGACAGGAGTGCCTGGAGATGTACAATGACCGACCTCCGGCCCGGCTCTGCCATACACAGGAGTGCCTGGAGATGTACAATGACCGACCTCCGGACCGGCTCCTCCATAGAAAGGAGTGCCTGGAGATGTGCACTGACCGACCTCCGGCCCGGCTCTGCCATACACAGGAGTGCCTGGAGATGTACAATGACCGACCTCCGGCCCGGCTCTGCCATAGACAGGAGTGCCTGGAGATGTACAATGACCGACCTCCGGACCGGCTTTGCCATAGAAAGGAGTGCTTGGAGATGTACAATGACCGACCTCCGGCCCGGCTCTGCCATAGACAGGAGTGCCTGGAGATGTACAATGACCGACCTCCGACCCGGCTCTGCCATAGAAAGGAGTGCCTGGAGATGTACAATGACCGACCTCCGGCCCGGCTCTGCCATACACAGGAGTGCCTGGAGATGTACAATGACCGACCTCTGGCCCGGCTCTGCCATAGACAGGAGTGCCTGGAGATGTACAATGACCGACCTCTGGCCCGGCTCTGCCATAGACAGGAGTGCCTGGAGATGTACAATGACCGACCTCTGGCCCGGCTCTGCCATAGAAAGGAGTGCTTGGACATGTACAATGACCGACCTCCGGCCCAGCTATGCCATAGACAGGAGTGCCTGGAGATGTACAATGACCGACCTCCGGCCCGGCTCTGCCATAGACAGGAGTGCCTGGAGATGTACAATGACCGACCTCCGGCCCGGCTGTGCCATAGACAAGAGTGCCTGGAGATGTACAATGACCGACCTCCGGCCCGGCTCTGCCATACACCGGAGTGCCTGGAGATGTGCAAAGGGACAGTACGGTGTGCATGGAGACAGGGGGAGGCTGCAGAAGATCAGCAGAACTGAGATGGAACACAGGTGGAAAACAATTGTTTCTGAACAAACTCCATGTCCTCCAGTCTGAGGCTCTTCCCATCGCTGTGCTGCCCCCAGCTGTCCTACCACCTCACGCTGTCCTATCACCGGAGGACCACCACCTCACGCTGTCCTATCACCGGAGGACCACCACCTCACTCTGTCCTGTCACCGGAGGACCACCACCTCACGCTGTCCTATCACCGGAGGACCACCACCTCACGCTGTCCTATCACCGGAGGACCACCACCTCACTCTGTCCTGTCACCGGAGGACCACCACCTCACTCTGTCCTGTCACCGGAGGACCACCACCTCACTCTGTCCTGTCACCGGAGGACCACCACCTCACTGTCCTATCACCGGAGGACCACCACCTCACTCTGTCCTGTCACCGGAGGACCACCACCTCACTCTGTCCTGTCCCCTGAGGACCACCACCTCACTCTGTCCTATCACCGGAGGACCACCACCTCACTCTGTCCTGTCACCGGAGGACCACCACCTCACTGTCCTATCACCGGAGGACCACCACCTCAATCTGTCCTGTCACCGGAGGACCACCACCTCACTCTGTCCTGTCACCGGAGGACCACCACCTCACTCTGTCCTGTCACCGGAGGACCACCACCTCACTCTGTCCTGTCACCAGAGGATCACCACCTCACTCTGTCCTGTCACCAGAGGACCACCACCTCACTCTGTCCAGTCACCGGAGGACCACCACCTCACTCTGTCCTGTCACCGGAGGACCACCACCTCACTCTGTCCAGTCACCGGAGGACCAGCACCTCACTCTGTCTGGTCACCGGAGGACCACCACCTCACTCTGTCCTGTCACCAGAGGACCACCACCTCACTCTGTCCGGTCACCAGAGGACCACCACCTCACTCTGTCCTGTCACCAGAGGACCACCACCTCACTCTGTCCAGTCACCGGAGGACCAGCACCTCACTCTGTCTGGTCACCGGAGGACCACCACCTCACTCTGTCCTGTCACCGGAGGACCACCACCTCACTCTGTCTGGTCACCGGAGGACCACCACCTCACTCTGTCCGGTCACCAGAGGACCACCACCTCACTCTGTCCTGTCACCGGAGGACCACCACCTCACTCTGTCTGGTCACCGGAGGACCACCACCTCACTCTGTCCGGTCACCAGAGGACCACCACCTCACTCTGTCCTGTCACCGGAGGACCACCACCTCACTCTGTTCTGTCACCAGAGGACCACCACCTCACTCTGTCCTGTCACCAGAGGACCACCACCTCACTCTGTCCTGTCACCGGAGGACCACCACCTCACTCTGTCCTGTCACCAGAGGACCACCACCTCACTCTGTCCTGTCACCAGAGGACCACCACCTCACTCTGTCCTGTCACCAGAGGGCCACCACCTCACTCTGTCCTGTCACCAGAGGGCCACCAGCTCACTCTGTCCTGTCACCGGAGGGCCACCAAATCACTCTGTCCTGTCACCGGAGGACCACCACCTCACTCTGTCCTGTCACCGGAGGACCACCACCTCACTCTGTCCTGTCACCGGAGGGCCACCAAATCACTCTGTCCTGTCACCAGAGGACCACCAGCTCACTCTGTCCTGTCACCAGAGGACCACCACCTCACTCTGTCCAGTCACCGGAGGGCCACCAAATCACTCTGTCCTGTCACCGGAGGACCACCACCTCACTCTGTCCAGTCACCGGTGGGCCACCAAATCACTCTGTCCTGTCACCGGAGGACCACCACCTCACTCTGTCCTGTCACCGGAGGACCACCACCTCA
Organism: Lithobates septentrionalis; assembly: GCA_037952835.1. Lineage (NCBI taxonomy): Eukaryota > Metazoa > Chordata > Amphibia > Anura > Ranidae > Lithobates > Lithobates septentrionalis. The sequence goes on from JBBDGP010003361.1 coordinate 45,996, forward strand.
CTCTGTCCTGTCACCAGAGGACCACCACCTCACTCTGTCCAGTCACCGGAGGGCCACCAAATCACTCTGTCCTGTCACCGGAGGACCACCACCTCACTCTGTCCAGTCACCGGAGGGCCACCAAATCACTCTGTCCTGTCACCAGAGGACCAACACCTCACTCTGTCCTGTCACCAGAGGACCACCACCTCACTGTCCTGTCACCAGAGGACCACCAGCTCACTCTGTCCTGTCACCAGAGGACCACCACCTCACTCTGTCCAGTCACCGGAGGGCCACCAAATCACTCTGTCCTGTCACCGGAGGACCACCACCTCACTCTGTTCTGTCACCAGAGGACCACCACCTCACTCTGTCCTGTCACCAGAGGACCACCAGCTCACTCTGTCCTGTCACCTTAGGCCACTACAACTTGTTTACTTGTGATTTTGGTATCCTCCTCTTTCCTCCCCTCCTGTTTAGTGCCGGTTAGCCCCCCACCAGCAATAATAGACCCCCCAGCAACAATAGCCCCCCACCAGCAATAATAGTCCCCCAGCAACAATAGCCCCCACCAGCAATAATAGACCCCCCAGCAACAATAACCCCCCCGCCAGCAATAATAGACCCCCCCAGCAACAATAGACCCCCCAACAACAATAGCCCCCAGCAATAATAGACCCCCAGCAATAATAGACCCCACACTCCGCTTGAGTGCTTCCGTCATATACCGCTTCCTAAGTTCTGGAACACGAGTCCAATGGATCTGGCTATAGGAACCCCAAGAACTAGACAACACCAGTCTTGGAGTACATCAGAACTAACTTTTATTTGAGATCTCACACACATTTATACACCAGGATGACTCAAAGCTAACCTAATTAACATGAGCTCCAATAGGAGTCGTCCCGTCTCCTACATTGTATGGAGGACAATGTCATTAGCTCATTCAATTAACATAAGCACCAGTTGACACCAGCATCTCCTCACATGATGTGTCCCAACAGAATGAATCAGTCTTATCAGCAGGGGGCTGCTTGAGGAACCCCCCCTCCCTCTTCAGGGACACAGATCCACAGCAAGGAGTCCCCATACAATATATACATGACTGAGTCCGATTAATACAGTTCAGACTGGATTTCTCATTCACCTCAAATGCTAGGGCCCATAATCGGTGGGCAACAGGCCCGCACACAGTCCTCTCCAACAGCCTCTGCTCCGGCCAGGTCCGTGACATTTCTCCCCTTTCGGCAGGAGACTAACATAGGAGGAGACCCCAGACGGGTTGACTCCGAAGTTAGTCCATAGTTCCAGTCCTCTACTGCCTGTACCCACACAGTACCCCAAACAAATTATCCCAAACAGTGTATTACTCACCCAGCCATCCTCTGCCTCTCTCAGAGAACATATCTGCCGCTGGGGAGAGGCCCGGACTGGCCCTTCTCCCTGGAATCCTTTCTGCCGCTGGAGAGAAGACAGTGGGACTGGGCTCACTCCATCCTGCTGTTGGGGATCTGGGCCGACTGCCCAGCATCCCTGGGGTATACAGGTGGGGACTGAAGCCCCATCAACCGACACCAGATCAAGCTGCAGTTGTGAGGTGATGACTGCATTCTTTCCTTGGATCCTGATCTGCAGCTCGCGATAGACTGCCACCTCCTCACCTTGGGCCTCCACAATTGCTGCAGGTGTGGGGCAGAGGTCTTGGACCCTCTGTCCGGTTGCCAGCACTTCTGCTGGGGGTTTGCTAGGTGGTTCCTCCTCTACAGAAACATCTATTAAATCCCCAGTCTCTGGAATTGGTAAAAGTGTGGGACAGAGGTCTTGGACCATCTGTTCAGTTACCAGATCTTCAGCTGGAGAAGTTTGTTTTAACTCCATAGATGCTGCTGGCAGAAAATCACATGTCCCTGTCAGTGTTGTGGGAGAAAGGCCGACTACCTCTTCTCTCAAGAAGGCCGAAGCCACTGTTGGTGCTGGGCAGAACACAGTGAACTTTGGCCCTGATAGCAGCTCTTCTGCTGGAGGCTCATCAGGTTGTTCTTCCTCAGCAGAAAAGTCTATCAAATCCCATGTCTCTGCAACTGATGTCTGGGGATATAGGTTCACCATCTCCTGTCCATGGAACCCAGAAGATGTTATCAGTGCTGGGCAGAGGTTAGCAGAGCTCTGCCCTGTTGTCAGCACTTCAGGTTTGGGGACGGCAATCTCCGGATTTTCCACTGCCGATTCTCTGGCATGCTGCTGAACTTGTTCTAGCAGTTTCCTGTATGCCCTTTCCAGATGCTGTTCCTTCCTTAGCAAATGGTCCAGATCAGGTTTGAGCTCTGAGACCCCTGCAAGACCGAGCATAGACTCTCTATAGTCTCTCAGGTCCTCAAGGTCAGGTTCCCCTTCATCGCCAAACATAAAAAGATCTGTAAGGTTCTCCCACAGCAATCCAGGGCCGCCAAAGTCATATCCCTCCGGAGAGCATTCTGCTGTCTCCCCTAAATATCCCTCCTCTGCGTGCCATTGCAGAGCCCGATAACTATTGTCCAGCTCTATCTCCTGCTGGACCAACCTGTCCAACTCAGTCACCCATTGCTCCTGGGGCTGCTCTCCCAGGAGTGCTATCCGCAATGCCCGTTGGTCACTGGCCCGTTGCTCTTGGGTTGGAAAGCACTTGCCCTGTTTTATACCAGCGAGACGGAGGGCTGCAATCCAGAGCTCCACCCGAATCAGCTGCCTGAGCTCCAGGTATTCATCCTCAGACACAGTCCTGGTGTACGTTGAAAGGATGATCCGCAGCAGCCCCGGGAATTCTGATGCCAGGTCCATATCTCCGCTGGGGTGACTGAAGTCTGCTATGCTGATCTTGGATTCAGTTGGAGGTTTGGATGTCCCAGACTTCAGGAAGCTATCCCACTGCTTGCCACCAATGTCACGGAACGTCCCACACTCCGCTTGAGTGCTTCCGTCATATACTGCTTCCTAAGTTCTGGAACACGAGTCCAATGGATCTGGCTATAGGAACCCCAAGAACTAGACAACACCAGTCTTGGAGTACATCAGAACTAACTTTTATTTGAGATCTCACACACATTTATACACCAGGATGACTCAAAGCTAACCTAATTAACATGAGCTCCAATAGGAGTCGTCCCGTCTCCTACATTGTATGGAGGACAATGTCATTAGCTCATTCAATTAACATAAGCACAAGTTGACACCAGCATCTCCTCACATGATGTGTCCCAACAGAATGAATCAGTCTTATCAGCAGGGGGCTGCTTGAGGAACCCCCCCCTCCCTCTTCAGGGACACAGATCCACAGCAAGGAGTCCCCATACAATATATACATGACTGAGTCCGATTAATACAGTTCAGACTGGATTTCTCATTCACCTCAAATGCTAGGGCCCATAATCGGTGGGCAACAGGCCCGCACACAGTCCTCTCCAACAGCCTCTGCTCCGGCCAGGTCCGTGACAGACCCCCCAGCAATAATAGACCCCCCCCAGCAACAATAGCCCCCCCATCAGCAATAATAGACCCCCCAGCAACAATAGCCCCCCCACCAGCAATAATAGACCCCACAGAAACAATAGACCCCCCCAGCAACAATGTCCCCCCCAACAACAATAGTCCCCCTCCATCAATAGATCCTCCTCACAACAATAGACACCCCCCTTCCACCATGGGACCCCTGCAATGAAATACCAACCAAGCAACAATGGAACCCCAGTAGTAACAGCAGATCTCCCAGTAGCCAGCATCAGTAGACCCTCCCCCCCCCTCAACAGTAGATTCCTCCCAGTAACATAGGACCCCCTTGCAAAAATAGATCCCCTCTAATGACAATATATCCCCCAGCAGCCAGCAACAGTAGACCCTCCAGCACACCCCTTACCATTACATACATTCAGTGCTGAAGGGGCCGGAACTGCGTTCCCCCCTAAAACTAAAATCTTTTAGGTGGAGGGAAGTAAAAATAAAATAATCGGGTGACATAAGTGTGCACACCCCTTATACTAATACTTTGGTGAAGCTCCTTTTGATGTTATTCCAGCACTCAGTGTTTTGGGGGAGGAGTCTATCAGCATGGCACATCTTGACTTGCCAATATTTGCCCAAAAACACTCCAAATCTGTCAGATTGAGAGGGCATCTCCTGTGCACAACCCTCTTCACATCACCCCACAGATTTTCAATGGGATTCAGGTCTGGGCTCTGGCTGGGAATCCTCTTCTGGTGAAGCCATTTCTTTGTTGATTTGGATTGATGTTTCGGGTCGTTGCCTTACTGAAAGATGAAGTTCCTCTTCATGTTCAGCTTTTCTAGCAGAAGCCTGAAGGTTTTGTGCCAATATTGACTGGTATTTGGAACTGTTCATAATTTAAGGCCCTGTTCCAGCTGAAGAAAAATAGCCCCAGAGCATGCTGCTGCCACCACCATGCTTCACGGTGGGTATGGTGTTCTTCTAGTGCAGTCTTGTTTTTACACCAAACATATCTTTTGGAATTATGGCCAAAAGGTTCAACCTTGGTTTCCTCAGACCATAACATATTTTCCCACATGATTTTGGGAGACTTCGAATGTGTTTTTACAAAATGTAGCCAGGCTTGGATGTTTTTCTTGGTAAGAAAAGTCTTCCGTCTTGTCACTCTACCCCATAGCCCAGACATATGAAGGATATGGGAGATTGTTGTCACCACACAGCCAGTAGGCCTCTTGGCAGCCTCCCTGACCAGTTTTCTTCTCATCTTTTCATCAATTTTGGGGTGACGTCCGGTTCTTGGTAAGATCACTGTTGTTCCATATTTTCTCCACTTGATGATGACGGTCTTCACTGTGTTCCATGGTATATCTAATGCCTTGGACCCTTCTCCTGACTGATATCTTCTAACAATGAGATCCCTCTGATGATTTGGAAGCTCTCTGAGGTCCGTGGCTTTTGCTGTGGGATGCAACTAAGAAAATGTCAGGAAAGACCTACTAAAACAGCTGAACTTTATTTGGGGTTAATCAGAGGAACTCTAAATGATGGCGTGTGTGTACTGACTCCTATTTAACATGAGTTTGAATGTGATTGCTCAATTCTGAACACAGCGCCATCCCCAGATATAAGAGGGTGTGCATACTAATGCAACCTCATTATTTTATTTTTACTTCCCCCCCTAAAAGATTTCAGTTTGTTTTTCAACTGAGTTGTACAGTTTATAGGTGGTATATATATATATTTATATATATATATATCGCTATATATATATACAGTTCATAGGTCACATTAGAGGGGTTGTAACCCCTCGTGCATCCTATGCATTAAGATAAAGAAACACCTGGCAGTGCCCGGCCCCCCAGCCCCCCGTTTTACTTACTGAGCCCTGGAACCCGACCCGGAGGGGACGCGCTGTCTCTCTGCCTGGGGTTTTCGGCTCTTGATTGGATAGATTGAAGGCAGCGCAGCCATTTGCTCCCGCTGCTGTCAATCAAATCCAATGCCGGGGGCGGAGCCGAGTCATACATTCGGCGGCTATGGACGCCGAATGATGGACTCAGGAGCGCGCCCGCAAGGTAACACCCCCCCCCCCCCCCCAGGAGAGCGTTTCTCCTAGGGGGTTATCTGATGTGGGGAGGAGCCGTGTGAGCCGCGAGGGACCCCAGAAGAGGAGATTCGGGGCCACTCTGTGCAAAACAAACTGCACAGTGGATGTAAGTATGATATGTTTGTTATAAAAAAAAAAACCCCTTACAATCACTTTAAAGGTGGAAAAAGTTCTGAAATTATTTATTATTATTATTATATTTTGTTTCATTTTTTTATATCACAGAAACCGGATATTTTACCAACAGGGGTGTGTAGACTTTTTATATCCACTGTGTATATATATATATATATATATATATATATATATATATATATATATATATCGTTTCTCAACAGGGTGTAAAAAGATAGTGGAGAAGATCAGTAAAGCAGACCAGACTGCCACCTGCTGGCTATAAACACAAAGTATATTTGAAGGAACTTTCTCTTTCTCCTGCAATGTAATGGTTACTCTGTATCTATTTGTTCATTTTCCGGTATCTTGCTTTATATGGTATATGATGTGTGATGAAGAAGCGGGGTGAAGGGCAGAGACGCCGGAGATGTTGCTGGACGGTTTCTAAACCTTTATGAGTAATAAATGTCTCTCTCTGTACTGCAAACCTTTCATATTTTATATATTTCTCAACAAGCTGGAAAAGAGATGCCTGAAAAGAGCTCAAATGAGACTACAGTGCCACCTGCTGCCTAACAGTGACAGGTGCAGGGGGACGAGTAGGCTGGGAATTCCCGACTCCTGTTCTGGTCGCAGGGAATGGCAATTCTCCGATTTCTGGAATCTCAGCAACAGAGTAGCATAGGAGAGGTTATGTGACTTCCAATCACAAGCTGACTTATAGACCAGCTCTATACACAAACCCGGAGTTCCCCTTTAATCTGATGGTAGATGGAGGCGTTTGCGGCCCTCAGACACGAAAGGCGTTTGTGTGGCTAACAAAGGGGGCATTCAGCCCCCCGACCCCCCCCCCGCCGCATCCAATCCCAGCTGTACTGTCATTCCACAACTGTCCCCTCGGTGCCACCAAACGCCATCAAACCGCGTGCAATCCTTCAAGGAATTCCTAATCTACCTTCACTGATGGCCAGGAAATTCTGGGTCCACCCAGACCGGTGCGCTGCTGTAATGTGCATTACTGCATTAAGGGTGCCATACCGTGGCGCACCATAACGGTCTGTGGTGCGGTGCAGTCTTTGTGTCATGTCTGAATTTATGGACGTTCCCTGGCATTGATTGGCGAGCCGTTGATTTCAGCGGGATGCCGTCACGTAATGCGACGCAGTGCATGCGTGTTACCGCACCGCAGAAATGTGAATGACCCCCAATACACGCCATTTCCATTCCTGCTGGAGATTTTACATTTTTCTTCCTTTTAACCTTATAAAGTGTATTTAGCTGCAGACGAGGTTTCACAGCATCCTCCCTACTCCTGTAACTTTCCCTGGTGCACAGAGCCTGAATTAGAATTACAGGCATCCTCTGCAGGTACACCACACTGAGTGGCATCCTTGGTAAGACCCTTGCACAGGTTGTCCCCCCCCCCCCCTCGGGATGCCAGGAGTGCAATTCATCATTATAGTTTGGGCAGAACCTCCCACTAAGCCCTTATTTTGAATAGTTTCAGCGAGTGCACAGCATCGGTCAGTCTCAGTATCTACAGGACAGAAGCCGCTATCAGTGGTGTTGCTGGGGTGAGGGAGTGGACTGCACCTGGGTGACACCATCAAGTAGGAGGTAATATCCAACTGCGATGGTGTCACTCCCATCCATGACAACCCAAACTAGCCTGCCCAGCGCCATGAAGGCCACTGTGGCTGGCTAGACAGGAGAGAGCCCTATGGGGGGGGGGGGGGGGTGACACCATGTTTTATTGCTCTAGGTGACACCAGCCCTAGTGACACCGCTGGCAGCTCTGGATTGGCAATAAAGTTGGATAAATCGGATGCAATGTGTAGAGTGAACTCAGCTGGGGCTCTTTTTTACTTCAATTAACCTGGAATTTCCACCACAGGATCACCACCTTCGGACTTCTTACCCCCAGATAGGCACGGGTTATCGGCCAGCTTGGAGAGGAAAGGGTTAAAGCCTGCCTGCGGCACGTGGCGCCATCTCCAGACTCCGTTCCCCCAGATAGGTGTGGGTTATTGGCTGGCTGGGAGAGGAAAGGGCTAAAGCCTGCCTGTGGCACCATCTCTGGACTCCTTACCCCCGGATAGGCACGGGTTATGGGCCAGCTCGGAGAGGGAAGGGTTAAAGCCTGTGTGTGGCACGTGGCGCCATCTCCGGACTCCTTACCCCTGGATAGGCACGGGTTATGGGCCAGCTCGGAGAGGGGAGGGTTAAAGCCTGTGTGTGGCACCATCTCCAGACTCCTTACCCCCGGATAGGCACAGGTTATGGGCCAGCTCGGAGAGGGAAGGGTTAAAGCCTGTGTGTGGCACGTGGCGCCATCTCCGGACTCCTTACCCCTGGATAGGCACGGGTTATGGGCCAGCTCGGAGTGGGGAGGGTTAAAGCCTGTGTGTGGCACCATCTCCAGACTCCTTACCCCCGGATAGGCACAGGTTATGGGCCAGCTCGGAGAGGGGAGGGTTAAAGCCTGTGTGTGGCACCATCTCCAGACTCCTTACCCCCGGATAGGCACGGGTTATGGGCCAGCTCGGAGTGGGAAGGGTTAAAGCCTGTGTGTGGCACCATCTCCAGACTCCTTACCCCCGGATAGGCACAGGTTATGGGCCAGCTCGGAGAGGGGAGGGTTAAAGCCTGTGTGTGGCACCATCTCCAGACTCCTTACTCCCGGATAGGCACGGGTTATGGGCCAGCTCGGAGAGGGAAGGGTTAAAGCCTGTGTGTGGCGCCATCTCCGGACTCCTTACCCCTGGATAGGCACGGGTTATGGGCCAGCTCGGAGAGGGGAGGGTTAAAGCCTGTGTGTGGCACCATCTCCAGACTCCTTACCCCCGGATAGGCACAGGTTATGGGCCAGCTCGGAGAGGGGAGGGTTAAAGCCTGTGTGGCACCATCTCCAGACTCCTTACCCCCGGATAGGCTCAGGTTATGGGCCAGCTCGGAGAGGGAAGGGTTAAAGCCTGTGTGTGGCACGTGGCGCCATCTCCGGACTCCTTACCCCTGGATAGGCACAGGTTATGGGCCAGCTCGGAGAGGGGAGGGTTAAAGCCTGTGTGTGGCACCATCTCCAGACTCCTTACCCCCGGATAGGCACAGGTTATGGGCCAGCTCGGAGAGGGAAGGGTTAAAGCCTGTGTGTGGCACGTGGCGCCATCTCTGGACTCCTTACCCCCCTGGATAGACGCAGGTTATCGGCCGGCTGGGAGAGGAAAGGGTTAAAGCCTGTGTGCGGCACGTGGAGCAAGTCATGTGTGAATTGATTGGTAAACACACTTAAATGGTATGAAATATTTACATTGATAAGAGAGCCTGGAAATCCATTATCACCAGATAAATAGAGAGGAGGGAAGCGCAGTCAGTGCGCGCCCCAACGCAGCCGGAGATGAAATGAAGGCTTTATTCACTATAATGTGTGATCAATCGACCAATGAGGACAATCACCGGACAGATGAGAAAATCTATCACTGCAGGGGCTCAGCGGCGTCATCCCACCCCCAGCAGGGAGTTCATGTGACCCCACTGCCATGTCTCCTTTATAGGACCATAGAGGGCTCCTGTACTGTCATTGCGTCATACCGTTGTTATTATTATCATCATCACTATTATTATTATCTTCAGTATTTTTTTTTATTAATCAGAATATTATCACATTTTATCATCATCATTATTATCTTCATTGGCGGTCTCGGGCACGCAGTTATTCTTGGTAACGATGTAGCGGGCGGTGATACGATGTAGCAGGCGGTGGTACGATGTAGCGGGCGGTGGTACGATGCAGCGGGCAGTGGTACGATGTAGAGGGCGGTGATACAATGTAGAGGGCAGTGATACGATGTAGCGGGCGGTGATACGATGTAGAGGGCGTTGATACGATGTAGCGGGCGGTGATGCGATGTAGAGGGCGGTGATACAATGTAGCGGGCAGTGATACGATGTAGTGGGCGGTGGATTGATGTAGAGGGCGGTGATACGTTGTAGAGGGCGGTGATACGTTGTAGCGGGCAGTGATACGATGTAGCGGGCAGTGGTACGATGTAGAGGGCGGTGATACGATGTAGCGGGCGGTGATACGATGTAGAGGGCGGTGATGCGATGCGGTGATACGATGTAGAGGGCGGTGATGCAATGCGGTGATACGATGTAGAGGGTGGTGATACGATGTAGAGGGCGGTGATACGATGTAGAGGGCGGTGATGCAATGCGGTGATACGATGTAGAGGGTGGTGATACGATGTAGAGGGCGGTGATGCGATGTAGCGGGCGGTGATACGATGTAGAGGGCGGTGATACGATGTAGAGGGCGGTGATACGATGTGGTGATGCGATGCGGTGATACGATGTAGAGGGCGGTGATGCGATGCGGTGATACGATGTAGAGTGCGGTGATACGATGCGGTGATACGATGTAGAGGGCGGTGATACGATGCGGTGATACGATGTAGAGGGTGGTGATACGATGTAGAGGGCGGTGATACGATGTAGAGGGCGGTGATAGGATGTGGTGATGCGAAGCGGTGATACGATGTAGAGGGCGGTGATGCGATGCGGTGATACGATGTAGAGGGCGGTGATGCGATGCGGTGATACGATGTAGAGAGCGGTGATACAATGCGGTGATACGATGTAGAGGGCGGTGATACGATGTAGAGGGCGGTGATACGATGTAGAGGGCAGTGATACGATGTAGAGGGTGGTGATACGATGCGGTGATACGATGTAGAGGGCGGTGATACGATGTGGTGATATGATGTAGAGGGCGGTGATACGATGCAGTGATACGATGTAGAGGGCGGTGATACGATGTAGAGGGTGGTGATACGATGCTGTGATACGATGTAGAGGGCGGTGATGCGATGTGGTGATATGATGTGGAGGGCGGTGTTACGATGCAGTGATACGATGTAGAGGGCGGTGATACGATGTAGAGGGCGGTGATACGATGTAGAGGGCGGTGATGCGATGCGGTGATACGATGTAGAGGGCGGTGATACGATGTAGAGGGCGGTGATGCAATGCGGTGATACGATGTAGAGGGCGGTGATACGATGTAGAGGGCGGTGATACGATGTAGAGGGCGGTGATACGATGCAATGATACGATGTAGAGGGCGGTGATACGATGTAGAGGGTGGCGATACGATGTAGAAGGCAGTGATACGATTTAGCGGTCGTGATAGAATGTTGCGTGGTCTGTGGATCTCTGGCAGAGCATGTTGTGAATACGGACATTGGGGGGTCTTGGGCGGAGTGTATGGACGGGGTGTATGTATGGAGTGTATGGACGGGGTGTATGTATGGAGTGTATGGACGGGGTGTATGTATGGGGTGTATGTATGGGGTGTACGGATGGAGTGTATGGGGTGTACGGACGGGGTGTATGTATGGGGTGTATGGACGGGGTGTATGTATGGGGTGTATTATGGGGTGGACGGGGTGTTTGTATGGGGTGTACAGACGGAGTGTATGTATGGGGTGGACGGACTGGGTGTATGGGGCGTACGGGATGTATGGCAGGGGTGTATGTATGGGGTGTTTGTATGGGGTGTACGGACGGGGTGTTTGTATGGGGTGTTTGTATGGGGTGTTTGTATGGGGTGTATGGACGGGGTGTACGGATGGGATGTATGGACAGGGTGTATGGGGTGTACAGATGGGGTGTATTATGGGGTGTACGGACGGGGTGTATGTATGGGGTGTACGGATGGGGTGTATGGACGGGGTGTACGGATGGGGTGTATGTATGGGGTGTATGTATGGGGTGTACAGACGGGGTGTATGTATGGGGTGTACAGACGGGGTGTATGTATGGGGCGTACGGACGGGGTGTATGGGGCGTACGGGGTGACAAGGACTCTTTATACTCTCATGTACTTAGTGAAGCAAACAGAGTGTTAGTGAGGAGGAAGAGGAACGGAGAGGAGGAGGGGGGGGGGGGGGGAGGGATGGATCTGCCCGGCTGTCACCCTCCAGACTGGCACAGAGTCTCACCATGAACCACAGGAAGAGGAGTTTCACATTTGGGGCTTATGGAGGGTATGTAGACTGCGGCCACCTGCTCTGAGCAGGGTGGGCAACCGTGACAGGTGGGGGGGGGGGTTGGGTCAGTGGAGCCCCAGATTATCCCTCTGTGACAGATTATCAGAGAGACTCGTCCCCCCCCCTACAGATCCCCCAACCAACACACATTTACTGACACCAAAGTATACCCCCCCCCCGGGTGCAGAGGGAGGACACTGACAGTACAACTTCTCTATGCAATCACCTCTGCAGAGTCCACCATTCAGAGACTTTCATTTGGCTGATAGACTGTTAACTGATTTATCAATAATCTGCAGAACATCGCTCCCTCCCCCTCCTGACAGAACCGTATTGATATATTCTGCAGATTATCTCATCACTGACCTCTCTACAGATCTGCAGAACATCGCTCCCTCCCCTCCCCCTCCTAACAGATCCATATTGATATATTCTGCAGATTATCTCATCACTGACCCCTCTACAGATCTGCAGAACATCGCTCCCTCCCCTCCCCCTCCTGACAGATCCATATTGATATATTCTGCAGATTATCTCATCACTGACCCCTCTACAGATCTGCAGAAGATCGCTCCGCTATGTACATATCCTGATCGATCCATGTATTAATAGATTAGATTGTGGCCTGGCGGAGGGGGTGATGGGGGGAGGGGGGGGGGTCAGTTCCGGGGTATCATGTATGGTGTAATCTGCTCTCCAATTTCTGGGAAATCGGGTTTTCTAGGAACGGGTGACAGCGAACGTTTCTCACACCGAGGAACATGAAAGGAGAACTGTCTGAGTATCCGGAGATTGCGGCACTCAGAGACTTGTGAAAGCTTCCTGAGTGCGACATCCTGCTCCTAAATCATGACATTGCGCCCGTTGCCCGGGCCGAGCGCCGCGTCTTCATGGAGCGCCACAATTGTGTCTGAGGTCTGCAAAATGCTCCTCTATCTTCATCATTCACACACCCAGTCCTGGTTTTGGGGAAATTGGATTATTTATTTTTACGTTTTTTTTATGTTTGTTTTACTGTATAAATAATCAGCAGAAGCTGCTTTCCTTCAGCCCCTCTGTCTCCGGTAGGGATGAGCCGAACACCCCCCGGTTCGGTTCGCACCAGAACCCGCGAACGGACCGCAAGTTCGCACGAACGTTAGAACCCCATTGACGTCTATGGGACTCGAACGTTCGAAATCAAAAGTGCTCATTTTAAAGGCTAATTTGCATGGTATTGTCCTAAAAAGGGTTTGGGGACCCGGGTCCTACCCCAGAGGACATGTATCAATGCAAAAAAAACTTTTAAAAACGGCCGTTTTTTCGGGAGCAGTGATTTTAATGATGCTTAAAGTAAAAAAAAAAAGTGAAATATTCCTTTAAATATCGTACCTGGGGGGTGTCTATAGTATGCCTGTAAAGTGACGCGTGTTTCCCGTGTTTAGAACAGTCCCTGCACCAAATGTCATTTTTAAAGGAAAAAATCTCATTTAAAACTGCTTGCGGGTTTAATGTCATGTCGGGTCCTGGCAATATGGATGAAAATCAGTGAGACAAACAGCATGGGTACCCCCCAGTCCATTACCAGGCCCTTTGGGTCTTGTATGGATATTAAGGGGAACCCCGCACCCAAATTAAAATAAGGAAAGGTCCCTATATACTCTGAACAGCAGTATACAGGCGGTGCAAACAAGACAGGGACTGTAGGTTTGTTGTTAAGTAGAATCTGTTTGTAATTTTGAACATTTTTAACGTGTTTAGCTCCAGCCAAAAAATCTTTTCTAAGCTTTTTGGAAAACATAGGGAAGGGTTATCACCCCTGTGACATTTGTTTTGCGTCTTTCCTCCTCTTCAGAAGATTTCACCTCACTTTTTTGTCCCAATGAAAAATGTTTTTTGAAAATTTGGGTTTTTTTGTGGAACAAGGATTGGAAAGCATCAGTGGAAAGGAGAAATTGTTTTCCCATATTAACTCTTACATGAGAGAATTTCCCTTCCTAGGGGTAGATTTCATCTCACTTCCTGTTGTCTCCTTCCGTTTGCAAGTAGGAGTCGTTTGTAAGTTAGATGTTTGAAAGTAGGGTCCTGCCCTATATACTCAGCAGAAATTTGGGCCTTAGGTGTTGCTGTGGCCAAAACACTGTAAGCCCTCACAGGGCCCTGCTGTGAAATATTAGATCAAGAATTGTAATTACATGCCCCTGTTGAACAGGAGCTGAAAAATTAGGCCTTAGGCACTGGTGCTGGTGCCACAACACTGCAACCCCTCACAGACACTCTAGTTGGAACGCAGGAACGAGCCCTGCTGCAAAGTATTGCATCAAAAATTGTAATTACACGCCCCTGTTAGACAGGGGCAGAAAAATTGGGCCTTAGGCACTGGTGCTGGTGCCACAACACTGCAACCCCTCACAGACACTCTAGTTGGAACGCAGGAACGAGCCCTACTGCAAAGTATTGCATCAAAAATTGTAATTACACGCCCCTGTTAGACAGGGGCAGAAAAATTGGGCCTTAGGCACTGGTGCTGGTGCCACAACACTGCAACCCCTCACAGACACTCTAGTTGGAACGCAGGAACGAACCCTGCTGCAAAGTATTGCATCAAAAATTGTAATTACACGCCCCTGTTAGACAGGGGCAGAAAAATTGGGCCTTAGGCACTGGTGCTGGTGCCACAACACTGCAACCCCTCACAGACACTCTAGTTGGAACGCAGGAACGAGCCCTGCTGCAAAGTATTGCATCAAAAATTGTAATTACACGCCCCTGTTAGACAGGGGCAGAAAAATTGGGCCTTAGGCACTGGTGCTGGTGCCACAACACTGCAACCCCTCACAGACACTCTAGTTGGAATGCAGGAACGAGCCCTGCTGCAAAGTATTACATCAAAAATTGTAATTACACGCCCCTGTTATACAGGGGCTGAAAAATTGTGCCTTAGGCACTGGTGGTGGCGCCCAGAACCAAAAATGTTCTTACAAGCTATCAGCGTGATGATTGAGGAGGAAGAGGATAATTACTCAGGGATAGTCACTCAGCATCAGCATAGGCAGTCTTTGAAGGGATCTGAAAAAAATTATTCAGTTACATCAGCATCAGGTGCTTGGTAGCTGGTGGTGATCCAAGACTGATTCATTTTTATGAAGGTCAGCCGATCGACCGAGTCAGTGGACAGACGCACCCTGTGATCGGTTACCACGCCTCCAGCAGCACTGAATGTGCGTTCCGAAAGAACGCTGGATGCAGGACAGGCCAGTAGCTCAATTGCATACTGTGCAAGCTCTGGCCAGTGATCCATCCTCAAGACCCAGTAACCCAGAGGATTTTCGGTGGGAAAGGTGTCCAAGTCTGATCTTGCCCCTAGGTATTCCTGCACCATGTAAAACAGACGCTGGCGATGGTTGCTGGAACCGATCATACCTTGGGGCTGCGGACCAAAAAATTGTCTGAACGCATCGGTCAGACGGCCACCTTCTCCACCGCTCCTTCTTTGACTGACCGAAGCCTCAGCAACACGTTGTCCAGAAACAGGAGTTTGTAACCTCCCAGTCTCTGGGAACGCGTTGCACAGACCTTTCTGCAAGGCCTCCCGAAGATGTTTCATCCTCTGCTCCCTCTGCGATGGCAAGATAAGGTCCGCAACCTTACCCTTGTAACGTGGATCAAGGAGGGTTGCCAGCCAGTATTGGTCATTCTCCTTGATACCACGAATACGAGGATCCTTACGCAGGCTTTGCAGGATCAGGGAGGCCATGCAGCGTAGGTTTGCTGAGGCATTCGGTCCGGAGTCCTCTGGGTCACTAAGGACAACAACGTCCGCAGCCACCTCCTCCCAGCCACGTACAAGTCCATGTGTTCCTTGGGACTGGTCCCTTAAAGACTGCTGATGCTGAGTGCCAGGCTCCACCTCCATACTGACACAATCTTCCTCCTCCTCCTCCTCCTCCTCGTCCTCTTCCTGTGTGATCGGCGGGCACGCAGGAACACTGTCTGGATAAAGGGGGCCTTGAGAGCTAAGGAAGTCCTCCTCTTCCTGCCTCTGTTCTGCCTCAAGTGCCCTGTCCATTATTCCACGCAGCGTGTGCTCCAACAGGTGGACAAGGGGGACAGTGTCACTGATGCATGCACTGTCAGTGCTCACCATCCTCGTGGCCTCCTCGAATGGTGACAGGACAGTGCATGCATCCCTGATCATGGCCCACTGGCGTGGGGAAAAAAAACCAAGGTCCCCTGACCCTGTCCTGGTGCCATAGTCGCACAGGTACTCATTTATGGCCCTCTGCTGCGTGTGCAGCCGCTGCAGCATGGCCAATGTCGAGTTCCACCTGGTGGGCATGTCACAGATTAGGCGGTTCTTGGGCAGGTTAAACTCCTTTTGGAGGTCCGTCAGCCGAGCACTGGCATTATATGACCGGCGGAAATGCACACAGACTTTCCTGGCCTGCCTCAGGACATCCTGTAAGCCCGGGTACCTGCCCAAGAACCGCTGCACCACCAAGTTAAGGACGTGAGCCAAACAGGGCACATGGGTCAGTTGTCCCTGTCGGAGGGCAGAGAGGAGGTTGGTGCCATTGTCGCAAACCACCATTCCTGCCTTAAGTTGGCGTGGCGTCAACCACCTCTGAACCTGCCCCTGCAGAGCTGACAGAACCTCTGCCCCAGTGTGGCTCCTGTCCCCCAAGCACACCAGCTCAAGCACCGCATGGCATCTTTTGGCCTGCGTACTTGCGTAGCCCCTTGAACGCCTACGGAGCACCGCTGGTTCCGAGGAAGAGGCCATGGAGGAAGAAGAAGAGGAGGGGGTGGAGGAGAGAGGTGTGTCACAATCAGCATTTTGGAGGCGTGGTGGCGGAACAACCTCCAACACTACTGCACCTTGTCCTGCATCCTTCCCAGCTGCCAGCAGAGTCACCCAATGCGCCGTGAAACTTAAGTAACGTCCCTGTCCATGCCTGCTGGACCATGAGTCAGCGGTAATATGCACCTTACCGCTGACCGCCCTGTCCAGCGAGGCATGGACATTGCCTTCCACATGCCGGTAGAGAGCTGGAATCGCCTTCCGTGAGAAAAAGTGGCGTTTGGGTACCTGCCACTGAGGAACCGCACATTCCACAAACTCACGGAAGGGGGCAGAGTCTACCAACTGAAAAGGCAGCAGTTGAAGTGCTAGCAATTTTGCCAAGCTAGCATTCAACCGCTGGGCATGTGGATGGCTGGGAGCAAACTTCTTTCGGCGGTGCAGCAGCTGGGGCAGGGAAATTTGCCTGGTACAATCTGGCGTCGGTGTACCAAAAGCAGATTGCCCACAAGTACTTGGCTGTGACACACCTAATTCTACACCTTCATTCCTCTCACTGCAGGTCTCAGAGAGGACTGAAGGTCTAGTGGGGTTGGAAATCTCAGCTGATGAGGAGCAAGGAGAGATCCTCTTTGTTCTTTGGTGTGGGTCTTTTAGATATGCTTGCCAACGAACTGCATGGCAGGTCAACATATGTCTGGTCAAGCATGTGGTACCCAAGCGGGAGATGTTTTGGCCACGCGAGATACGCTTGAGACATATGTTGCAAATAGCAGCGGTGCGATCTGATGCACTCGTCTCAAAAAAGGCCCACACCAAAGAACTTTTTGAATAACGCGCAGAGACTGCAGCGCCCTGCACATGTGGAGCTTTGGGGTGTGATGCAGTCAATGTGCTGCCCTTAGGCTGGCCCCTAGAGGGCATCCTGCCTCGTTGGTGATGTGCCGCCTCCTCCTCCTCCTCCTCCTCCTCTCTCCTATCAGGCACCCACGTTGAGTCAGTGACCTCATCATCCCCTCCCTCCTCATCACTGGAGCAAACCTGGCAGTATGCTGCAGCAGGGGGAGCATGACTGCCAGATTGCTGTCCTTCTTGGGCACCCCCTCTGTCCATGCTCATGTTACTGCCTTCATCGAGCTCAGTATCATCATCAGAGCCTTCCAAACGCTGGGCATCCTCCTGGAGCATGTACCCAACACTGTGGTCAAACAGTTCGAGGGAATCCTCAGGAGGACATGGTGGAGCTAGGGAAGGAGTCACTGATGACATTGAGCTGAGGGAAGAGGCCGCTGCTTTGCCAGACAAAGTACCCTGGGCATGGGTGAGAGAGGATGAGGAGGATGAGGACGGCTTGGTCATCCACTCGACCAAGTCTTCCGCATGTTGCGGCTCAACACGGCCAGCTGCCGAAAAAAAGGCCAAGCGTGTCCCATGGCCACGGGCTGATGAGGATGCACCGTCTCCACGACCAGCACTAGACACAGAGCCTGCTTGCCCTCTCTTATTGGCTTGTGACTGTCTGCCTCTCCTTCTTGGCCTTCCAGACATACTAATGGCCTGTAGCTGCACTAAGCTGGGATAGAACACCTGTAATTTTCTTCAGGTAGCTTTATATACTGTAACCAGACAAGCCTGCCTGTCAGTAGGAAGATAACAGGAACTGATCTAGCTGAACACTGTGAGCAGGACGCACTGCACTAAATGTAAATAGCAGGAACGGATCTAGCTGAACACTGTGAGCAGGACGCACTGACTGCACTAAATGTAAATAGCAGGAACAGATCTAGCTGAACACTGTGAGCAGGACGCACTGCAGTAAATGTAAATAGCAGGAACGGATCTAGCTGAACACTGTGAGCAGGACGCACTGACTGCACTAAATGTAAATAGCAGGAACGGATCTAGCTGAACACTGTGAGCAGGACGCACTGCACTAAATGTAAATAGCAGGAACGGATCTAGCTGAACACTGTGAGCAGGACGCACTGACTGCACTAAATGTAAATAGCAGGAACAGATCTAGCTGAACACTGTGAGCAGGACGCACTGCACTAAATGTAAATAGCAGGAACGGATCTAGCTGAACACTGTGAGCAGGACGCACTGCACTAAATGTAAATAGCAGGAACGGATCTAGCTGAACACTGTGAGCAGGACGCACTGCACTAAATGTAAATAGCAGGAACAGATCTAGCTGAACACTGTGAGCAGGACGCACTGCACTAAATGTAAATAGCAGGAACAGATCTAGCTGAACACTGTGAGCAGGACGCACTGACTGCACTATATGTAAATAGCAGGAACAGATCTAGCTGAACACTGTGAGCAGGACGCACTGCACTAAATGTAAATAGCAGGAACGGATCTAGCTGAACACTGTGAGCAGGACGCACTGCACTAAATGTAAATAGCAGGAACGGATCTAGCTGAACACTGTGAGCAGGACGCACTGCACTAAATGTAAAGAGCAGGAACAGATCTAGCTGAACACTGTGAGCAGGACGCACTGCACTAAATGTAAATAGCAGGAACGGATCTAGCTGAACACTGTGAGCAGGACGCACTGCACTAAATGTAAATAGCAGGAATGGATCTAGCTGAACACTGTGAGCAGGACGCACTGCACTGAATGTAAATAGCAGGAACAGATCTAGCCTAATCTAGCTCTCAAATCAAATGACACTGTCTGTCTCTCTCTCTATCAGCACACCGGAACACACTACACAGGGCCGCCGTGCAGGCGGCCTTATATAGTGTGGGGCGTGTACTAAATCCCCTGAGCCATAATTGGCCAAAGCCACCCTGGCTTTGGCCAATTACAGCTCTCTCTACTGACGGTGCTGTGATTGGCCAAGCATGCGGGTCATAGTGCATGCTTGGCCAATCATCAGCCAGCAATGCACTGCGATGCCGCAGTGAATTATGGGCCGTGACGCGCCACACGAATTTGGCGCGAACGGCCCATAACGTTCGCAATTCGACGGACGGTCGAACAGCCGATGTTCGAGTCGAACATGGGTTCGACTCGAACACGAAGCTCATCCCTAGTCTCCGGCCTCATACAAAGCCATTCTAACCGGGAGGGGGCGGAGTCACTGTGTTACCTCTTTCAGTAAGGGCAGCTTGAGCCATTGAACTCTGTAAACAAGTTTTTTTTTTTTTTTTTTAGAAAACATGGGAAACGCATGTGGAAATACAAATGATATTTATTTAATATTTAAAAAAATAATTATACATATATGTACACATGCAACAGACCACCATACATTAATTTTACAGACCGCTCGCTATTCTATACCGCCACGTAACATGTCACCTCACAGGGCCTTTTCCTACTTATCTGCAGATCAGTCATACAATTGAAAACATTTGGGATAGTGGGGGTGATAGAGGAGCTGAAATGCTTATCTTTGCTGGAGAAAGTGCTGCCCCAGTCAGTACCGGGACAAGGTCATACGGTGCCCACGGCAAAGATGCCAAAGTGCGCCCCCCCCCTTTATTATGTGCAAGCTTATGTGGAGGAGGGAGAGAGCACAGCCTGCACCTCCTCCCAGCTCTCTCCTCGCTGCTTCCAGCACTGAGCTGACAGAAGTGATGATGCCACTGTCACTACTCCTGTCAGCCTTGTAGTAGAAGGAACTTGTGGCGCCCCCCCATCCCTACAATACATGCTGCGCCCGGGGTAGACGTCCCTTCTGCCCACCCCTAGTCCCAGGCCCTGGTCCCCGCAGTGCTGCACACATAACCAGAATCCTTGGTACTCCTGTGGTCACTGCTGAAGGGGGGATCAGAGTTCACACCAGCCGATGTTGTCCTTCAGCGGTGATCATATGACCCCCCCCCCCCCCCATTCCCGCGGCCTTTATTGAAGGATCTCCAGGGGAGGAAGTTATTTCAGCCCTTCAGTTAAAGTACAACTAAAAGAAAAACTTTTTTTTTTTTAGTGTTGGATGGAGTGGAGAGGGATTAGCGCCCCTGTCAGGTTTTATTGCTGTCTTAGGCCTGATTCACACCTATGCATTTCTAGTGCTGTTTGCATGTTGCAGATTTGCACTACAGAACGTGTTCCATAGGAAACCATGTTAAATGAAATCTGCATAAAGCACAAAAATTGCATAGGTGTGAATCAAGCCTTAGGGGGATTCTCTATTTTTCCTGTTATCACCGAAAGTGACAGAAAATCCCCAAATTTTGGGTTGTCTGCAGAAAAGTACTAGAGAGGAAATCCTCCAATGGGGGGACACTGGTGACCTCAGGGGTTTCCCTTCATTTGCAGGGATTTCCTGTTTTGGTCGCGGAGACAGGAAGTAATGATAAATCTCCCCCAATTACAAAATCTAGCCAGGGTTACAACCTTCCCCTACTCCAAAATGGAAAAAATGAGGTTTTTCTCCTGATTGAGGCACTTCAGAAATAATACTGCATTGTGATAAAAGAATATACGAATGTGCAAACCAATACCTAATGAATAGTGAGTAGCTGCCAACATATTCATTTTTTTTTTTAATACTGCATTGTGGCCACTAGATGGAGCTGACGATCATAGGAAACCACTGTAATAAACTAAATACTGTTACATCTGGGGGAATACTTCTCACATTTGTCTAACACCCCCTATGTGTCCATTCCAGCCAGACTATGAACATAAACTGATAAATTGACTCCAAGTTCAAGTATATCTGAAACCAAAGGTGGGGGAGGGGGGTTAATATTCCTATCATCCCTAGTCCAGTCCAGGAGACGAGGAGTCAGTCGGTAATCTCTCGGTGTTCTTCTGGTTGAGCGATGAACTTTCCCCCAGCCACTCATTCATGGGAAGGAGGATTCCTCCATAATTGGAGCTAATTAGTGGCTCCTCATTAGCGTGAGATTGGAGCTCGCCGGCGGGAAGGGGGTTACTGTTGTGGAAAATGGCAGCTCAGGGACAAACAGACTCTGTGCTCACCCCGTCTGCAACCGAATGCCGCATCAATTCTACACCGGGGAGCCCCCTATAGGATGGGTACACCAGGGAGTCCCCTATAGGATGAGTACACCGGGGAGCCCCCTATAGGATGAGTATACCGGGGAGCCCCCTATAGGATGAGTACACCGGGGAGCCCCCTATCGGATGAGTACACCGGGGAGCCCCCTATGAGTATACTGGGGAGCCCCCCATAGGATGAGTACACCGGGGAGCCCCCTATAGGATGGGTACACCAGGGAGTCCCCTATAGGATGAGTACACCGGGGAGCCCCCTATAGGATGAGTATACCGGGGAGCCCCCTATAGGATGAGTACACCGGGGAGCCCCCTATCGGATGAGTACACCGGGGAGCCCCCTATGAGTATACTGGGGAGCCCCCCATAGGATGAGTACACCGGGGAGCCCCCTATAGGATGGGTACACCGGGGAACCCCCTATAGGATGAGTATACCGGGGAGCCCCCTATAGGATGAGTACACCGGGGAGCCCCCTATAGGATGAGTACACCGGGGAACCCCCTATAGGATGAGTATACCGGGGAGCCCCCTATGAGTATACTGGGGAGCCCCCCATAGGATGAGTACACCGGGGAGCCCCCTATAGGATGGGTACACCAGGGAGTCCCCTATAGGATGAGTACACCGGGGAGCCCCCTATAGGATGAGTATACCGGGGAGCCCCCTATAGGATGAGTACACCGGGGAGCCCCCTATCGGATGAGTACACCGGGGAGCCCCCTATGAGTATACTGGGGAGCCCCCCATAGGATGAGTACACCGGGGAGCCCCCTATAGGATGGGTACACCAGGGAGTCCCCTATAGGATGAGTACACCGGGGAGCCCCCTATAGGATGAGTATACCGGGGAGCCCCCTATAGGATGAGTACACCGGGGAGCCCCCTATCGGATGAGTACACCGGGGAGCCCCCTATGAGTATACTGGGGAGCCCCCCATAGGATGAGTACACCGGGGAGCCCCCTATAGGATGGGTACACCAGGGAGTCCCCTATAGGATGAGTACACCGGGGAGCCCCCTATAGGATGAGTATACCGGGGAGCCCCCTATAGGATGAGTACACCGGGGAGCCCCCTATCGGATGAGTACACCGGGGAGCCCCCTATGAGTATACTGGGGAGCCCCCCATAGGATGAGTACACCGGGGAGCCCCCTATAGGATGGGTACACCGGGGAACCCCCTATAGGATGAGTATACCGGGGAGCCCCCTATAGGATGAGTACACCGGGGAGCCCCCTATAGGATGAGTACACCGGGGAACCCCCTATAGGATGAGTATACCGGGGAGCCCCCTTTAGGATGGGTACACCGGGGAACCCCCTATAGGATGAGTATACCGGGGAGCCCCCTATAGGATGAGTACACCGGGGAGCTCCCTATAGGATGAGTATACTGGGGAGCCCCCTATAGGATGAGTACACTGGGGAACCCCCTATAGGATGAGTATACCGGGGAGCCCCCTTTAGGATGAGTACACCGGGGAGCCCCCTATAGGATGAGTACACTGGGGAGCCCCCTATAGGATGGGTACACCGGGGAGCCCCCTATAGGATGAGTACACCGGGGAGCCCCCTATAGGATGAGTATACTGGGGAGCCCCCTATAGGATGAGTACACCGGGGAGCCCCCTATTGGATGAGTACACCGGGGAGCCCCCTATAGGATGAGTATACTGGGGAGCCCCCTATAGGATGAGTACACCAGGGAGCCCCCTATAGGATGAGTACACCGGGGGAGCCCCCTATAGGATGAGTACACCGGGGAGCCCCCTATAGGATGAGTACACCGGGGAGCTCCCTATAGGATGAGTATACTGGGGAGCCCCCTATAGGATGAGTACACTGGGGAACCCCCTATAGGATGAGTATACCGGGGAGCCCCCTTTAGGATGAGTACACCGGGGAGCCCCCTATAGGATGAGTACACTGGGGAGCCCCCTATAGGATGGGTACACCGGGGAGCCCCCTATAGGATGAGTACACCGGGGAGCCCCCTATAGGATGAGTATACTGGGGAGCCCCCTATAGGATGAGTACACCGGGGAGCCCCCTATTGGATGAGTACACCGGGGAGCCCCCTATAGGATGAGTATACTGGGGAGCCCCCTATAGGATGAGTACACCAGGGAGCCCCCTATAGGATGAGTACACCGGGGGAGCCCCCTATAGGATGAGTACACTGGGGAGCCCCCTATAGGATGAGTACACCGGGGAGCTCCCTATAGGATGAGTATACTGGGGAGCCCCCTATAGGATGAGTACACCAGGGAGCCCCCTATAGGATGAGTACACCGGGGGAGCCCCCTATAGGATGAGTACACCGGGGAGCCCCCTATAGGATGAGTACACCGGGGAGCTCCCTATAGGGTGAGTATACTGGGGAGCCCCCTATAGGATGAGTACACTGGGGAACCCCCTATAGGATGAGTATACCGGGGAGCCCCCTTTAGGATGAGTACACCGGGGAGCCCCCTATAGGATGAGTACACTGGGGAGCCCCCTATAGGATGGGTACACCGGGGAGCCCCCTATAGGATGAGTACACCGGGGAGCCCCCTATAGGATGAGTATACTGGGGAGCCCCCTATAGGATGAGTACACCGGGGAGCCCCCTATTGGATGAGTACACCGGGGAGCCCCCTATAGGATGAGTATACTGGGGAGCCCCCTATAGGATGAGTACACCAGGGAGCCCCCTATAGGATGAGTACACCGGGGGAGCCCCCTATAGGATGAGTACACCGGGGAGCCCCCTATAGGATGAGTACACCGGGGAGCCCCCTATAGGATGAGTACACCGGGGAGCCCCCTATTGGATGAGTACACCGGGGAGCCCCCTATAGGATGAGTATACTGGGGAGCCCCCTATTGGATGAGTACACCGGGGAGCCCCCTATAGGATGAGTACACCGGGGAGCCCCCTATAGGATGAGTACACCGGGACTTGTAGTCTGGGATCGTGTCTCCGCTATGTAGTCTGGGATAGTGGCTCCGCTCTGTAGTCTGGGATCGTGGCTGCGCTCTGTAGTCTGGGATCGTGGCTGCGCTCTGTAGTCTGGGATCGTGGCTGCGCTCTGTAGTCTGGGATCGTGGCTGCGCTCTGTAGTCTGGGATCGTGGCTGCGCTCTGTAGTCTGGGATCGTGGCTGCGCTCTGTAGTCTGGGATCGTGGCTGCGCTCTGTAGTCTGGGATCGTGGCTGCGCTCTGTAGTCTGGGATCGTGGCTGCGCTCTGTAGTCTGGGATCGTGGCTGCGCTCTGTAGTCTGGGATCGTGGCTGCGCTCTGTAGTCTGGGATCGTGGCTGCGCTCTGTAGTCTGAGATCGTGGCTCCGCTCTGTAGTCTGAGATCGTGGCTCCGCTCTGTAGTCTGGGATCGTGGCTGCGCTCTGCAGTCTGGGCTCATGGCTCCGCTCTGCAGTCTGGGCTCGTGGCTCCGCTCTGTAGTCTGGGCTCATGGCTCCGCTCTGTAGTCTGAGATCGTGGCTTCGCTCTGTAGTCTGGGATCGTGGCTGCGCTCTGTAGTCTGAGATCGTGGCTTCGCTCTGTAGTCTGAGATCGTGGCTTCGCTCTGTAGTCTGGGATCCTGGCTGCGCTCTGTAGTCTGGGATCGTGGCTCCGCTCTGCAGTCTGGGCTCGTGGCTCCGCTCTGTAGTCTGGGATCGTGGCTCCGCTCTGCAGTCTGGGCTCGTGGCTCCGCTCTGTAGTCTGGGATCGTGGCTCCGCTCTGCAGTCGGGGATCGTGGCTCCGCTCTGTAGTCTGGGATCGTGGCTCCGCTCTGTAGTCTGGGCTCGTGGCTCCGCTCTGTAGTCTGGGCTCGTGGCTCCGCTCTGTAGTCTGGGATCGTGGCTCCGCTCTGTAGTCTGGGATCGTGGCTCCGCTCTGTAGTCTGGGATCGTGACTCTGCTCTGTAGTCTGGGATCATGGCTCCGCTCTGTAGTCTGGGATCGTGGCTCCGCTCTGTAGTCTGGGATCGTGGCTCCGTCCTGTAGTCTGGGCTCGTGGCTCCGCTCTGCAGTCTGGGATCGTGGCTCCGCTCTGTAGTCTGGGATCATGGCTCCGCTCTGTAGTCTGGGATCGTGGCTTTGCTCTGTAGTCTGGGATCGTGACTCCGCTCTGTAGTCTGGGATCATGGCTCAGCTCTCTAGTCTGGGATCGTGGCTCCGCTCTGTAGTCTGGGCTCGTGGCTCCGCTCTGTAGTCTGGGATCATGGCTCCGCTCTGTAGTCTGGGATCATGGCTCCGCTCTGTAGTCTGGGATCGTGGCTCCGCCCTGTAGTCTGGGATCGTGGCTCCGCTCTGTAGTCTGGGCTCATGGCTCCGCTCTGTAGTCTGGGCTCATGGCTCCGCTCTGTAGTCTGGGCTCATGGCTCTGCTCTGTAGTCTGGGATCGTGACTCCGCTCTGTAGTCTGGGATCGTGACTCCGCTCTGTAGTCTGGGATCATGGCTCCGCTCTGTAGTCTGGGCTCGTGGCTCCGCTCTGTAGTCTGGGATCGTGGCTCCGCCCTGTAGTCTGGGATCGTGTCTCCGCTCTGTAGTCTGGTATCATGGCTCTGCTCTGTAGTCTGGGCTCGTGGCTCCGCTCTGTAGTCTGGGATCGTGGCTCCGCCCTGTAGTCTGGGATCATGGCTCCGCTCTGTAGTCTGGGATCGTGGCTCCGCTCTGTAGTCGGGGATCATGGCTCCGCCCTGTAGTCTGGGATCATGGCTCCGCTCTGTAGTCTGGGATCGTGGCTCCGCTCTGTAGTCTGGGATCATGGCTCCGCCCTGTAGTCTGGGATCATGGCTCCGCTCTGTAGTCTGGGATCGTGGCTCCGCTCTGTAGTCGGGGATCGTGGCTCCGCTCTGTAGTCTGGGATCGTGGCTCCGCTCTGTAGTCTGGGCTCATGGCTCCGCTCTGTAGTCTGGGATCGTGACTCCGCTCTGTAGTCTGGGATCATGGCTCCGCTCTGTAGTCTGGGATCGTGACTCCGCTCTGTAGTCTGGGATCATGGCTCCGTCCTGTAGTCTGGGATCGTGTCTCCGCTCTGTAGTCTGGTATCATGGCTCTGCTCTGTAGTCTGGGCTCGTGGCTCCGCTCTGTAGTCTGGGATCGTGGCTCCGCCCTGTAGTCTGGGATCGTGACTCCGCTCTGTAGTCTGGGATCATGGCTCCGCTCTGTAGTCTGGGATCGTGGCTCCGCTCTGTAGTCTGGGATCGTGGCTCCGCTCTGTAGTCGGGGATCGTGGCTCCGCTCTGTAGTCTGGGATCGTGGCTCCGCTCTGTAGTCTGGGCTCATGGCTCCGCTCTGTAGTCTGGGATCGTGACTCCGCTCTGTAGTCTGGGATCATGGCTCCGCTCTGTAGTCTGGGATCATGGCTCCGCTCTGTAGTCTGGGATCGTGACTCCGCTCTGTAGTCTGGGATCATGGCTCCGCTCTGTAGTCTGGGATCGTGGCTCCGTTCTGTAGTCTGGGATCGTGGCTCCGCTCTGTAGTCTGGGATCGTGCCTCCGCTCTGTAGTCTGGGATCATGGCTCCGCTCTGTAGTCTGGGATCATGGCTCCGCTCTGTAGTCTGGGATCATGACTCCGCTCTGTAGTCTGGGATCGTGGCTCCGCTCTGTAGTCTGGGATCGTGGCTCCGCTCTGTAGTCTGGGATCATGGCTCCGCTCTGTAGTCTGGGATCATGACTCCGCTCTGTAGTTTGGGATCATGGCTCCGCTCTGTAGTCTGGGATCGTGGCTCCGCTCTGTAGTCTGGGATCGTGACTCCGCTCTGTAGTCTGGGATCATGGCTTCGCTCTGTAGTCTGGGATCATGGCTTCGCTCTGTCGTCTGGGATCGTGACTCCGCTCTGTAGTCTGGGATCATGGCTTCGCTCTGTAGTCTGGGATCATGGCTTCGCTCTGTAGTCTGGGATCGTGACTCCGCTCTGTAGTCTGGGATCATGGCTTCGCTCTGTAGTCTGGGATCATGGCTCCGCTCTGTAGTCTGGGCTCATGGCTCCGCTCTGTAGTCTGGGATCGTGACTCCGCTCTGTAGTCTGGGATCATGGCTCTGCTCTGTAGTCTGGGCTCGTGGCTCCGCTCTGTAGTCTGGGATCGTGGCTCCGCCCTGTAGTCTGGGATCGTGACTCCGCTCTGTAGTCTGGGATCATGGCTCCGCTCTGTAGTCTGGGATCGTGGCTCCGCTCTGTAGTCGGGGATCGTGGCTCCGCTCTGTAGTCTGGGATCGTGGCTCCGCTCTGTAGTCTGGGCTCATGGCTCCGCTCTGTAGTCTGGGATCGTGACTCCGCTCTGTAGTCTGGGATCATGGCTCCGCTCTGTAGTCTGGGATCATGGCTCCGCTCTGTAGTCTGGGATCGTGGCTCCGCTCTGTAGTCTGGGATCATGGCTCCGCTCTGTAGTCTGGGATCGTGGCTCCGTTCTGTAGTCTGGGATCGTGGCTCCGCTCTGTAGTCTGGGATCGTGCCTCCGCTCTGTAGTCTGGGATCATGGCTCCGCTCTGTAGTCTGGGATCGTGCCTCCGCTCTGTAGTCTGGGATCATGGCTCCGCTCTGTAGTCTGGGATCATGACTCCGCTCTGTAGTCTGGGATCATGACTCCGCTCTCTAGTTTGGGATCATGGCTCCGCTCTGTAGTCTGGGATCGTGGCTCCGCTCTGTAGTCTGGGATCGTGACTCCGCTCTGTAGTCTGGGATCATGGCTCCGCTCTGTAGTCTGGGATCATGGCTCCGCTCTGTAGTCTGGGATCATGACTCCGCTCTGTAGTTTGGGATCATGGCTCCGCTCTGTAGTCTGGGATCGTGGCTCCGCTCTGTAGTCTGGGATCGTGACTCCGCTCTGTAGTCTGGGATCATGGCTTCGCTCTGTAGTCTGGGATCATGGCTTCGCTCTGTCGTCTGGGATCGTGACTCCGCTCTGTAGTCTGGGATCATGGCTTCGCTCTGTAGTCTGGGATCATGGCTTCGCTCTGTAGTCTGGGATCATGGCTTCGCTCTGTAGTCTGGGATCATGGCTCCGCTCTGTAGTCTGGGATCGTGGCTCCGCTCTGTAGTCTGGGATCATGGCTCCGCTCTGTAGTCTGGGATCATGGCTCCGCTCTGTAGTCTGGGATCATGACTCCGCTCTGTAGTTTGGGATCATGGCTCCGCTCTGTAGTCTGGGATCGTGGCTCCGCTCTGTAGTCTGGGATCGTGACTCCGCTCTGTAGTCTGGGATCATGGCTTCGCTCTGTAGTCTGGGATCATGGCTTCGCTCTGTCGTCTGGGATCGTGACTCCGCTCTGTAGTCTGGGATCATGGCTTCGCTCTGTAGTCTGGGATCATGGCTTCGCTCTGTAGTCTGGGATCATGGCTTCGCTCTGTAGTCTGGGATCGTGACTCCGCTCTGTAGTCTGGGATCATGGCTTCGCTCTGTAGTCTGGGATCATGGCTTCGCTCTGTAGTCTGGGATCATGGCTTCGCTCTGTAGTCTGGGATCATGGCTTCGCTCTGTAGTCTGGGATCATGGCTTCGCTCTGTAGTCTGGGATCATGGCTCCGTTCTGTAGTCTGGGATCATGGCTTCGCTCTGTCGTCTGGGCTCATCTCTGCTCCTGCTGGCTAATGAGGTTCAGCTGTGCTGCTGTCTGGAGAGCCAGAAAACCTGTCAGCTGTATGTAAATAGTCTCCAGTCTCCAGTCATGTGTTGTGGGGAATCCTGTGAGAGGGGCACAATGATGAGCAGGTTGGTGATCTCTCTGCCATAAATCATCAGTCTTTCCTGTATGATGTATTGTAGTACAGTGTGTAGGTGTATAGTAGTACAGTCTGTGGGGTGTATTGTAGTACGGTGTGTATTGTAGTGCTGTGTGTGGGGTGTATTGTAGTGCGATGTATTGTAGTACAGTGTGTAGGTGTATTGTAGTACAGTGTGTAGGTGTATAGTAGCACAGTGTGTGGGGTGTATTGTAGTACAGTGTGTAGGTGTATAGTAGCACAGTGTGTGGGGTGTATTGTAGTGTGGTGTATTGTAGTACAGTGTGTAGGTGTATAGTAGCACAGTGTGTGGGGTGTATTGTAGTACAGTGTGTAGGTGTATAGTAGCACAGTGTGTGGGGTGTATTGTAGTGTGGTGTATTGTAGTACAGTGTGTAGGTGTATAGTAGCACAGTGTGTGGGGTGTATTGTAGTGTGGTGTATTGTAGTACAGTGTGTAGGTGTATAGTAGCACAGTGTGTGGGGTGTATTGTAGTACGGTGTGTATTGTAGTGCTGTGTGTGGGGTGTAGTGCTGTAGAGGTTTTCATGCTATCCTCTTAGTCTCTGGTGATAAGTCATAGAATTGTACAGACAGACTGGTGAACTCACCTCCTTGGTGATGACGGCACCAACGTGTTCCCATACATTGGATGACACGTGTGTTGTATGTGAAGTGTCCATGTTGTGTAAAGCACTCCATGTGACATGGGGGGGGAGGTGATATCACAGTGAGAGTGACCACCTCCCCATGTGACATCACAGTAAGGATGACCTCCTCCCCATGTGACATCACAGTAAGGATGACCTCCTCCCCATGTGACATCACAGTAAGGGTGACCTCCTCCCCATGTGACATCACAGTAAGGATGACCTCCTCCCCATGTGACATCACAGTAAGGATGACCTCCTCCCCATGTGACATCACAGTAAGGGTGACCTCCTCCCCATGTGACATCACAGTAAGGGTGACCTCCTCCCCATGTGACATCACAGTAAGGGTGACCTCCTCCCCATGTGACATCACAGTAAGGGTGACCTCCTCCCCATGTGACATCACAGTAAGGGTGACCTCCTCCCCATGTGACATCACAGTAAGGATGACCTCCTCCCCATGTGACATCACAGTAAGGGTGACCTCCTCCCCATGTGACATCACAGTAAGGGTGACCTCCTCCCCATGTGACATCACAGTAAGGGTGACCTCCTCCCCATGTGACATCACAGTAAGGGTGACCTCCTCCCCATGTGACATCACAGTAAGGGTGACTTCCTACCTATGTGACATCAGGGGTAGGGGTGACTTCCTACCCATCTGACATCACAGTGAGGGTGACGGCCTACTCATGCATGTGCTGTAATGCTGATCCTTATGGTGAGCATGCCTTTCATGCCCATGTGTTCTCTATGGGCCCCATTTACACATACGTGACCTTTGTTATGTTCCGTTGTATGACAGTCCTGTACAGTGACAGTACGGGCTGTACTGCCTTATCAGCGGCCCCGCCACCATCCACTTTGTGACATCATCAGGGGCCAGCTGTCTCATCCAGGTCCCAGCAGCCCGTCTTCTGATCCAGCCATGCTGTGCATGCACAACGTATTCTAAATGCCCCCACCCCCAAAGCGTCCTGGGATGTGTGACATGGGCGGAGTGAAGACGCCATTCCGGAGGCGCACTCTGCAAACCCCCCCATTCTTTTTGGGATTTGCTGGGGGGGGGCGTACAGTGACATAAAGGTGTAGCATGGAGTGAAGGTCACTTTCAGAGCTTCTGATTTTCCTGAACTGAAGTCAGAGGGTCACCATAACAGCCAGGTATTTAGCATTTTCAGAGGTCGGTCAGCAATGATTGCCCCCTTGTCTCTACCATGACAGGGCCACTTTAATCTGTGTGCCTGGAACCTTCTTTCAGATGCTGTGTGTATGGAGGGGGCTTGCTGGTACTTGTAGTTCCCCGCACTCTCTCCTAAGCGGATGAGGCGGTGGGGAATGTAGTCAGTGTCCAGATTGCAGAGATTAGCAGCGATCTGTGTGCCTTATAGTGGGGAGCGATGATACACGACTCCCGGCAGCCCCGCGCTCGGCTTAGCTCGCTCTCCGCTCAGGAAAGTAGGACAGGATCATTCCTTCAGTTTCCTGACATAATTACAGCACTGGCAGTCCTGAGCCCCGGGCGCCTCTCCTAACTGCATCCTTGTCTGGAGACGCTGCTTCACCGTGGACAGACATGCCAGGGTGGCGGATCGGCAGAGACGTGAGTATCGGGGAACTTGGGGTGCCCATGGGGTAGAGATGGAGGTGGCCCAGATTGGGAGACGGAGGTGGCCCAGATTGGGAGACGGAGGTGGCCCAGATTGGGAGAGGGAGGTGGCCCAGATTGGGAGAGGGAGGTGGCCCAGATTGGGAGAGGGAGGTGGCCCAGATTGGGAGACGGAGGTGGCCCAGATTGGGAGACGGAGGTGGCCCAGATTGGGAGACGGAGGTGGCCCAGATTGGGAGACGGAGGTGGCCCAGATTGGGAGACGGAGGTGGCCAGATTGGGAGACGGAGGTGGCCCAGATTGGGAGACGGAGGTGGCCAGATTGGGAGACGGAGGTGGCCCAGATTGGGAGACGGAGGTGGCCCAGATTGGAGGACGGAGGTGGCCCAGATTGGAGACGGAGGTGGCCCAGATTGGGAGAAGGAGGTGGCCCAGATTGGGAGAAGGAGGTGGCCCAGATTGGGAGACGGAGGTGGCCCAGATTGGGAGAAGGAGGTGGCCCAGATTGGGAGACGGAGGTGGCCCAGATTGGGAGACGGAGGTGACCCAGATTGGGAGACGGAGGTGGCCCAGATTGGGAGATGGATTGGGAGATGGAGGTGGTCCAGATTGGGAGATGGAGGTGGCCCAGATTGGGAGATGGAGGTGGCCCAGATTGGGAGAAGGAGGTGGCCCAGATTGGGAGACGGAGGTGGCCCAGATTGGGAGAAGGAGGTGGTCCAGATTGGGAGATGGATTGGGAGATGGAGGTGGTCCAGATTGGGAGATGGAGGTGGTCCAGATTAGGAGATGGAGGTGGTCCCAGATTGGGAGATGGAGGTGGCCCAGATTGGGAGATGGAGGTGGCCAGATTGGGAGAAGGAGGTGGCCCAGATTGGGAGACGGAGGTGGCCCAGATTGGTAGACGGAGGTGGCCCAGATTGGTAGACGGAGGTGGCCCAGATTGGTAGACGGAGGTGGCCCAGGTTGGTAGACGGAGGTGGCCCAGGTTGGTAGACGGAGGTGGCCCAGGTTGGTAGACGGAGGTGGCCCAGGTTGGTAGATGGAGGTGGCCCAGGTTGGTAGATGGAGGTGGCCCAGGTTGGTAGACGGGAGGGGGCCCAGATTGGGAGACGGAGGTGGCCCAGATTGGGAGACGGAGGTGGCCCAGATTGGGAGACGGAGGTGGCCAGATTGGGAGACGGAGGTGGCCCAGATTGGGAGACGGAGGTGGCCCAGATTGGTAGACGGAGGTGGCCCAGATTGGTAGACGGAGGTGGCCCAGATTGGTAGACGGAGGTGGCCCAGATTGGTAGACGGAGGTGGCCAGATTGGTAGACGGAGGTGGCCCAGATTGGTAGACGGAGGTGGGAGGTGGCCCAGATTGGGAGATGGATTGGGAGATGGAGGTGGTCCAGATTGGGAGACGGAGGTGGCCCAGATTGGGAGACGGAGGTGGCCCAGATTGGGAGACGGAGGTGGCCCAGATTGGGAGACGGAGGTGGCCCAGATTGGGAGACGGAGGTGGCCCAGATTGGGAGACGGAGGTGGCCCAGATTGGGAGAAGGAGGTGGCCCAGATTGGAGAAGGAGGTGGCCCAGATTGGGAGACGGAGGTGGCCCAGATTGGGAGAAGGAGGTGGCCCAGATTGGGAGACGGAGGTGGCCCAGATTGGGAGACGGAGGTGACCCAGATTGGGAGACGGAGGTGGCCCAGATTGGGAGATGGATTGGGAGATGGAGGTGGTCCAGATTGGGAGATGGAGGTGGCCCAGATTGGGAGATGGAGGTGGCCCAGATTGGGAGAAGGAGGTGGCCCAGATTGGGAGACGGAGGTGGCCCAGATTGGGAGAAGGAGGTGGCCCAGATTGGGAGATGGAGGTGACCCAGATTGGGAGATGGAGGTGACCCAGATTGGGAGATGGAGGTGGCCCAGATTGGGAGATGGATTGGAGATGGAGGTGGTCCAGATTGGTAGACGGAGGTGGCCCAGATTGGTAGCCCAGATTGGTAGACGGAGGTGGCCCAGATTGGTAGACGGAGGTGGCCCAGATTGGTAGACGGAGGTGGCCCAGATTGGTAGACGGAGGTGGCCCAGATTGGTAGACGGAGGTGGCCCAGATTGGTAGACGGAGGTGGCCCAGATTGGTAGACGGAGGTGGCCCAGATTGGTAGATGGAGGTGGCCCAGATTGGGAGACGGAGGTGGCCCAGATTGGGAGATGGATTGGGAGATGGAGGTGGTCCAGATTGGGAGATGGAGGTGGCCCAGATTGGTAGACGGAGGTGGCCCAGGTTGGTAGACGGAGGTGGCCCAGGTTGGTAGACGGAGGTGGCCCAGGTTGGTAGACGGAGGTGGCCCAGGTTGGTAGACGGAGGTGGCCCAGGTTGGTAGACGGAGGTGGCCCAGGTTGGTAGACGGAGGTGGCCCAGGTTGGTAGACGGAGGTGGCCCAGGTTGGTAGACGGAGGTGGCCCAGGTTGGTAGACGGAGGTGGCCCAGGTTGGTAGACGGAGGTGGCCCAGGTTGGTAGACGGAGGTGGCCCAGGTTGGTAGACGGAGGTGGCCCAGGTTGGGAGACGGAGGTGGCCCAGGTTGGGAGACGGAGGTGGCCCAGGTTGGGAGACGGAGGTGGCCCAGGTTGGGAGACGGAGGTGGCCCAGGTTGGGAGACGGAGGTGGCCCAGGTTGGGAGACGGAGGTGGCCCAGATTGGGAGATGGAGGTGGCCCAGATTGGGAGACGGAGGTGGTCCAGATTTTGAGATGGAGGTGGCCCAGATTGGGAGACGGAGGTGGCCCAGATTGGGAGATGGATTGGGAGATGGAGGTGGTCCAGATTGGGAGATGGAGGTGGTCCAGATTGGGAGATGGTGGTGGTCCAGATTTTGAGATGGAGGTGGCCCAGATTGGGAGACGGAGGTGGCCCAGATTTGGAGATGGATTGGGAGATGGAGGTGGTCCCAGATTGGGAGATGGAAGTGGTCCAGATTGGGAGATGGCGGTGGTCCAGATTGGGAGATGGAGGTGGCCCAGATTGGGAGATGGAGGTGGCCCAGATTGGGAGATGGAGGTGGCCCAGATTGGGAGATGGAGGTGGCCCAGATTGGGAGATGGAGGTGGCCCAGATTGGGAGATGGAGGTGGCCCAGATTGGGAGATGGAGGTGGCCCAGATTGGGAGATGGAGGTGGCCCAGATTGGGAGATGGAGGTGACCCAGATTGGGAGATGGAGGTGGCCCAGATTGGGAGATGGATTGGGAGATGGAGGTGGTCCAGATTGGGAGATGGAGGTGGTCCAGATTGGGAGATGGATTGGGAGATGGAGGTGGTCCAGATTGGGAGATGGAGGTGGTCCAGATTAGGAGATGGAGGTGGTCCAGATTGGGAGATGGAGGTGGCCCAGATTGGGAGATGGAGGTGGCCCAGATTGGGAGAAGGAGGTGGCCCAGATTGGGAGAAGGAGGTGGCCCAGATTGGTAGACGGAGGTGGCCCAGATTGGTAGACGGAGGTGGCCCAGATTGGTAGACGGAGGTGGCCCAGGTTGGTAGACGGAGGTGGCCCAGGTTGGTAGACGGAGGTGGCCCAGGTTGGTAGACGGAGGTGGCCCAGGTTGGTAGATGGAGGTGGCCCAGGTTGGTAGATGGAGTGGCCCAGGTTGGTAGACGGAGGTGGCCCAGATTGGGAGACGGAGGTGGCCCAGATTGGGAGACGGAGGTGGCCCAGATTGGGAGACGGAGGTGGCCCAGATTGGGAGACGGAGGTGGCCCAGATTGGGAGACGGAGGTGGCCCAGATTGGTAGACGGAGGTGGCCCAGATTGGTAGACGGAGGTGGCCCAGATTGGTAGACGGAGGTGGCCCAGATTGGTAGACGGAGGTGGCCCAGATTGGGAGACGGAGGTGGCCCAGATTGGGAGATGGATTGGGAGATGGAGGTGGTCCAGATTGGGAGACGGAGGTGGCCCAGATTGGGAGATGGATTGGGAGATGGAGGTGGTCCAGATTGGGAGATGGAGGTGGCCCAGATTGGGAGATGGAGGTGGCCCAGATTGGGAGATGGAGGTGGCCCAGATTGGGAGATGGAGGTGACCCAGATTGGGAGATGGAGGTGGCCCAGATTGGGAGATGGATTGGGAGATGGAGGTGGTCCAGATTGGGAGATGGAGGTGGTCCAGATTGGGAGATGGATTGGGAGATGGAGGTGGTCCAGATTGGGAGATGGAGGTGGTCCAGATTAGGAGATGGAGGTGGTCCAGATTGGGAGATGGAGGTGGCCCAGATTGGGAGATGGAGGTGGCCCAGATTGGGAGAAGGAGGTGGCCCAGATTGGGAGAAGGAGGTGGCCAGATTGGTAGACGGAGGTGGCCCAGATTGGTAGACGGAGGTGGCCCAGATTGGTAGACGGAGGTGGCCCAGGTTGGTAGACGGAGGTGGCCCAGGTTGGTAGACGGAGGTGGCCCAGGTTGGTAGACGGAGGTGGCCCAGGTTGGTAGATGGAGGTGGCCCAGGTTGGTAGATGGAGGTGGCCCAGGTTGGTAGACGGAGGTGGCCCAGATTGGGAGACGGAGGTGGCCCAGATTGGGAGACGGAGGTGGCCCAGATTGGGAGACGGAGGTGGCCCAGATTGGGAGACGGAGGTGGCCCAGATTGGGAGACGGAGGTGGCCCAGATTGGTAGACGGAGGTGGCCCAGATTGGTAGACGGAGGTGGCCCAGATTGGTAGACGGAGGTGGCCCAGATTGGTAGACGGAGGTGGCCCAGATTGGGAGACGGAGGTGGCCCAGATTGGGAGATGGATTGGGAGATGGAGGTGGTCCAGATTGGGAGACGGAGGTGGCCCAGATTGGGAGATGGATTGGGAGATGGAGGTGGTCCAGATTGGGAGACGGAGGTGGCCCAGATTGGTAGACGGAGGTGGCCCAGATTGGTAGACGGAGGTGGCCCAGATTGGTAGACGGAGGTGGCCCAGATTGGTAGACGGAGGTGGCCCAGATTGGTAGACGGAGGTGGCCCAGATTGGTAGACGGAGGTGGCCCAGATTGGTAGACGGAGGTGGCCCAGATTGGTAGACGGAGGTGGCCCAGATTGGTAGACGGAGGTGGCCCAGATTGGTAGACGGAGGTGGCCCAGATTGGTAGACGGAGGTGGCCCAGATTGGTAGACGGAGGTGGCCCAGATTGGTAGACGGAGGTGGCCCAGATTGGTAGACGGAGGTGGCCCAGATTGGGAGACGGAGGTGGCCCAGATTGGGAGACGGAGGTGGCCCAGATTGGGAGACGGAGGTGGCCCAGATTGGTAGACGGAGGTGGCCCAGATTGGTAGACGGAGGTGGCCCAGATTGGTAGACGGAGGTGGCCCAGATTGGTAGACGGAGGTGGCCCAGATTGGTAGACGGAGGTGGCCCAGATTGGTAGACGGAGGTGGCCCAGATTGGTAGACGGAGGTGGCCCAGATTGGTAGACGGAGGTGGCCCAGATTGGTAGACGGAGGTGGCCCAGATTGGTAGACGGAGGTGGCCCAGATTGGTAGACGGAGGTGGCCCAGATTGGGAGATGGAGGTGGCCCAGGTTGGTAGACGGAGGTGGCCCAGGTTGGTAGACGGAGGTGGCCCAGATTGGGAGACGGAGGTGGCCCAGATTGGTAGACGGAGGTGGCCCAGATTGGTAGACGGAGGTGGCCCAGATTGGTAGACGGAGGTGGCTCAGATTGGTAGACGGAGGTGGCCCAGATTGGGAGACGGAGGTGGCCCAGATTGGTAGAGGCCTGCCAACAAGCTCTAACATATTCTGGAGTTATTTCCCATATTCCTGTTCCCATCTCCTGGAGCTCTTCTGTATTCCAGAGTTCTTCACAACCATGATTCCCAATAGTCCAGGACTGGCCAGTAATTGGTTTTAGTTTAGGTTCAACTATAATAATACATTATGCTGATGCTCTTTCTGTATTCCAGACCTTTCCCTATTCTGGAACTCATTATCCATGGCTTTTCCTGTGTGCCGGAGCTCTTCCATATTCCAGGGCTTTTCCTGTATGCTGGAACTCTTCCATACACCAGGTCTCTTTCCATACGATGAAGCCCTTCTTATATGCTAAAATTCTTCTATATGCCAGGATTCTTCCTGTGTGCCAGGGCTCTTCCATATTCCAGAACTCTCTCTGTATTCTGGGGCTGTTCCATATTCTAGGACTCTTCATATTTCAGGGTTCTTCCAATATGCCAGAGCTCTTCCATATTGTAGGACTCTTTCTGTATGCTGAAGCTCTTCCATATTCCAGTGCTCTTCCATATTTCAGGGTTTTTTTCCATACTCCAGGACTCTTCCATATTTCAGGGTTTTCCCCATAGTCTGGGGCTCTTCCATATTCCAGGGCTCTTCCATATTCCAGGGCTCCTCCATATTCCAG
This sequence comes from Lithobates septentrionalis, assembly GCA_037952835.1. Taxonomy (NCBI): domain Eukaryota; kingdom Metazoa; phylum Chordata; class Amphibia; order Anura; family Ranidae; genus Lithobates; species Lithobates septentrionalis. The sequence continues at coordinate 83,845 of JBBDGP010003361.1, forward strand.
GGTTCTTGTTATAAGCCAGAGCTCTTCCATATTTCCAGGCTCTTCCTAAAAGCCGGTGCTCTTTCATATTTTAGGGATCTTATATGCCGAAGCTCTTCCATATTCGAGGGCTCTTCCATATTTCAGGGTTTCTTATAAGCCGGAGCTTTTCCATATTTCAGAGTTCTTCCCATATGCCAGGGCTCTTCCATATTTCAGAGTTTTTTCCATACTCCAGGACTCTTCCATATTTCAGGATTATCCTCATATGCCAGAGCTCTTCCATACTCCAGGACTCTTCCATATTTCAGTATTATCCTCATATGCCAGAGCTCTTCCATACTCCAGGACTCTTCCATATTCCAGGGTTCTTCTTATAAGCCAGAGCTCTTCCATATTTCTGGGCTCTTCCTAAAAGCCGGTGCTCTTTCATATTTTAGGGATCTTATATGCCGGAGCTCTTCCATATTCGAGGGCTCTTCCATATTTCAGGGTTTATTATAAGCCGGAGCTTTTCCATATTTCAGGGTTCTCCCCATATGTCTGAGCTCTTCTGTAGTCAAGGGGCTCTTTTCGAATAGTGGAGCTTTTCCCATAATTCTGGACTCTGCCCACCCCATCCTCCTTACTGAGAAATCACATTCTTATTCTGACTGTTCCCACTGCAGAGATCTCATTTATTGTTCTGGCTGGTTAGTGGACTGGGTGATGGATGAGTACCAATCTTCGTGTTCTCTCGGTAATAGTCCAGGAAAGGGAGCTGAATTCTAATGCTGTGTGCGGTCCCCGCCACGTCTGTCACAATGAGAACATTTTATCATAATTCCCCGTTGCCTATTTTATTCAATCTTCTGTCTGAGCCGCAGTCATAGTGATGAGGCCACAATCCTGTGGTGCGACTTTCTTATACGTTCTACAGCTATTTTACCAAAAGTGTTACCCAAAAGGAATATTTCAGTGTTTTCTGAAGATTTAATTGGGCCTCTCAAGTGTCTTATAAGTCTCCGGAACTCTACGGATCTCTGCACTTGGGATCCTCATTCTGCAGAACCATAATGGGTAGAGAGCACCATTGACCCCCTTCCATCTATATTCCTCTACAACCCAAACCCCTCTGCCCTCCATCAGACAGTCACCCCTCTGTATGGTCTATATTCCTCTATAATCTGGTTACAGGAGGACAGTCGCTCTGTATGGTCTATATTCCTCTATAATTTGGTTACAGGAGGACAGTCGCTCTGTATGGTCTATATTCCTTTATAACCTGGTTACAGGAGGACAGTCGCTCTGTACGGTCTATATTCCTCTATAATCTGGTTACAGGAGGACAGTCGCTCTGTATGGTCTATATTCCTCTATAATCTGGTTACAGGAGGACAGTCGCTCTGTATGGTCTATATTCCTCCATAATCTGGTTACAGGAGGACAGTCGCTCTGTATGGTCTATATTCCTCTATAATCTGGTTACAGGAGGACAGTCGCTCTGTATGGTCTATATTCCTCTATAACCTGGTTACAGGAGGACAGTCGCTCTGTATGGTCTATATTCCTTTATAACCTGGTTACAGGAGGACAGTCGCTCTGTATGGTCTATATTCCTCTATAATCTGGTTACAGGAGGACAGTCGCTCTGTATGGTCTATATTCTCTATAATCTGGTTACAGGAGGACAGTCGCTCTGTATGGTCTATATTCCTTTATAACCTGGTTACAGGAGGACAGTCGCTCTGTATGGTCTATATTCCTCTATAATCTGGTAACAGGAGGACAGTCGCTCTGTATGGTCTATATTCCTCTATAATCTGGTTACAGGAGGACAGTCGCTCTGTATGGTCTATATTCCTTTATAACCTGGTTACAGGAGGACAGTCGCTCTGTACGGTCTATATTCCTCTATAATCTGGTTACAGGAGGACAGTCGCTCTGTATGGTCTATATTCCTCTATAATCTGGTTACAGGAGGAATGTCGCTCTGTATGGTCTATATTCCTCCATAATCTGGTTACAGGAGGACAGTCACTCTGTATGGTCTATATTCCTCTATAATCTGGTTACAGGAGGAATGTCGCTCTGTGACGGTCTATATTCTTCTATAACCTGGTTACAGGAGGACAGTCGCTCTGTATGGTCTATATTCCTCTATAATTTGGTTACAGGAGGACAGTCGCTCTGTATGGTCTATATTCCTCTATAATCTGGTTACAGGAGGACAGTCGCTCTGTATGGTCTATATTCCTCTATAATCTGGTTACAGGAGGACAGTTGCTCTGTGACGGTCTATATTCCTCTATAATTTGGTTACGCTTGCAGTGATTTCTCTCCCGGTGGCGGCTCGGCGCTCAGGTCACATTCCCGTCATGTTGGGGAAAATTGTTTGTTATAAATTTAATCTCAGTCTATTCATATTGGACTTTGTTTATTACATCAAATATCGTAATGGAGGTAAAAATAAGACCCAACCACATTAGTTGCCTGGTTACGCATCTCATTATGCAAATCCAGCAGCATCTGGAATGATGGGAGCCGAGCTGCCGGCGGACTCCGGGGAAGTGCCAGGCTGGATCGGGACGTGGCAGGTGAAGATCGCCCATACTGCTTCATGTGACATTGTGGGAGCTGAGGAGGAGTCACACTCATTACTGTCCCCTCAGCTCCATGTGTGTAACACACATTAATGTCCCCTCAGCTGTCTGTGTGTCACACTCATTATGCCCCGTACACACGGTCGGATTTTCCGAAGGAAAATGTCCGATCGGAGCGTGTTGTCAGAAATTCCGACCGTGTGTGGGCTCCATCGGACATTTTCCATTGGATTTTCCGACACACAAAGTTGGAGAGCAGGAGATAAATTTCCGACAACAAAATCCGTTGTCGGAAATTCCGATCGTGTGTACACAAATCCGACGGACAAAGTGCCACGCATGCTCAGAATAAATAAAGAGATGAAAGCTATTGGCCACTGCCCCGTTTATAGTCCCGATGTACGTGTTTTACGTCACCGCGTTCAGAACGATCGGATTTTCCGACAACTTTGTGCGACGTAGACAAAACAACTTTTTGTCTACACAACTTTGTGTGTAGACAAAACAAGTTTGAGCCAACATCCGTCGGAAAAAATCCTAGGATTTTGTTGTCGGAATGTCCGAACAAAGTCCGACCGTGTGTACGCCCTATAAGAGTCCCCTCCAGATGTGGTACATAGGGTGATGTGGGCTATATTGGGGTCACCTATGTTGTGATATTCTGGGTGTTTTTTGCACGTTTTATTATTTTTTTTCTCTGGGCCAGCTGTTGTATTGTTGAGTTGAGTTGCATCTTGATATAGAGCGGTCATTTACCCCGCAGGGTCCCGACACGCTTACAAACACATACTAGGGCAAATTTTATAGACAGGATCTGATTAACCTCCCAGCATGTCTTTGGGGTGTGGGAGGAAACCGGAGTACCCGGAGGAAACCCACACAGGCACAGGGAGAACATGCAAACTCCAGGCAGATGGTGTTGTGGTCGGGATTTGGACCAGTGACCCTATTGCTGCTAGGTGAGAGTGCTACCCACTACACCACTGTGCTGCCCTAATGTCATCCTGATCTCTACATTGTACATGTCCCTCCTATGAGATACATTGTATCCAATCACATCCCTCTATGAGATACACTGTATCCAATCACATCCCTCTATGAGATACATTGTATCCGGTCACATCCCTCCTGAGATACATTGTATCCAATCGCATCCCTCCTATGAGATACATTGTATCCAATCACATCCCTCTATGAGATACATTGTATCCAATCACATCCCTCTATGAGATACATTGTATCCAATCACATCCCTCTATGAGATACATTGTATCCAATCGCATCCCTCCTGAGATACATTGTATCCAATCACATCCCTCCTATGAGATACATTGTATCCAATCACATCCCTCCTATGAGATACATTGTATCCAATCACATCCCTCTATGAAAAGCATTGTATCCAATCACATCCCTCTATGAGATACATTGTATCCAATCACATCCCTCTATGAGATACATTGTATCCAATCACATCCCTCTATGAGATACATTGTATCCAATCGCATTCCTCCTGAGATACATTGTATCCAATCGCATCCCTCCTGAGATACATTGTATCCAATCACATCCCTCCTATGAGATACATTGTATCCAATCACATCCCTCTATGAAAAGCATTGTATCCAATCACATCCCTCTATGAGATACATTGTATCCAATCGCATCTCTATATGAGATATATTGTATCCAATAGCATCCCTCTATGAGATACATTGTATCCAATCACATCCCTCTGAGATATATTGTATCCAATCGCATCCCTCTATGAGATACATTGTATCCAATCGCATCCCTCTATGAGGTACATTGTATCCAATCACATCTCTCTGTGAGATACATTGTATCCAATCACATCCCTCTATGAAAAGCATTGTATCCAATCACATCCCTCTATGAGATAAATTGTATCAATCGCATCCCTCTATGAGATACATTGTATCCAATTGCATCCCTCTATGAGATACATTGCATCCAATCGCATCCCTCTATGAGATACATTGCATCCAATCGCATCCCTCTATGAGATACATTGCATCCAATCGCATCCCTCTATGAGATACATTGCATCCAATCGGATCTCTATATGAGATATATTGTATCCAATAGCATCCCTCTATGAGATACATTGTATCCAATCACATCCCTCTGAGATATATTGTATCCAATCGCATCCCTCTATGAGGTACATTGTATCCAATCGCATCCCTCTATGAGGTACATTGTATCCAATCACATCTCTCTGTGAGATACATTGTATCCAATCACATCCCTCTAGGGGATGCATTGTATCTGGTCATATCCCTCTAAGGGATGCATTGTATCTGGTCACACCCCTCTATTTAGATACATTGTATCCGGTCACATCTCACCAAACCAATCACAGTCCTTTTGTCATCCTGAGGGTCCCTTCTCTGATTGGCTCCCTAGAGGGATGATGGGGGCCCCTTATGACTGTTAGCTCAGTTGTCTATTGTGGGCAGAGTTGTCGTTTGTAACGCTATAACATAAGACTGTCTTAAAAGGGAACCCCAACTGATACTCTTTTGGCCACACTAGAAAAGTTTTCCACTTTGTAAAGTTAATTTTGCGGAAGGCTGCCATTCCCCTCAAATACGTTTGAAAATGCTACTTGCCTGGCTGTCACTGACCCGGGACAAGTAAGCTGATGAGGAGAGTCAGAGATAAGTTTGGTCAGAGTCTCCTTTCCCCGGCAGTCATTGTGATCCTCGGATCTGAAATGGAATTAATTTTATATCTGATGATGTCGCCCTTCGCTGACCTCCATGTTTTTTTTTTGTTCGCAGGGTGGATCAGACAACGGTTGTCTCCCACAGACGCCTTCGGTAAGTGACGCCATTGTTCGATCCCCCCCCCCCCTATTGACTTGTGATTATTTCTGCCTCACGTGCTGCTCTCTGATCCGTAATCCGCTCCCGGAATGTTCTGTCAGGCTGGAAATCTCCAGTAACATGAAATATAGATTTTATGTGTAGTAAAGAGAATAGAAGAATGGTCTCATAATCTGTTGTATTAGTTCCGTTATCTCTCACCTGCCTTGTGTTTCTCTTATTCCTCTCTACCATAAACCATTGCTGCTTTTCTGAGGCTGCCGGGAGCTGCACTGTGCAGAATCTCATGTTGGGGTGATTGCAGTATATGGGGATGGGGGAGGGTGAAGTTTGTGTCTTGTACTCTCAGCGGGTAATCCTATGTTGAACTGTGACAGTATAATCGGCCCCTTCCCTGGGGTACTCAGGGTTGGGTTGCTGAATTCGATTGCTTTTCCTGTTTCTAGTGTGGCCTGTGAGCCGGATTGGAAAAGTCTTTTTTTTTTTCTGTGTTCATTAGACAAGTGTAAGCAGGAAAGATGGGAGGGGTCCTGGATGGCTTCTTCAGCTTGTGGCTTAGGGGGTGACTATGGTGGGTTGTGTGGGGTCACTGTGGTGGGTCAGAGACATTGCCAGAGCCAAGAGGCGCAAAGATGAAAATACCACTGCTTTCTCCTGTCTATGTAGAAGCGCAGGGGCGGGATTTGCTGTCTAGCGGCAGCGCAGGGGCGGGATTTGCTTTCTAGCGGCAGCGCAGGGGCGGGATTTGCTTTCTAGCGGCAGCGCAGGGGCGGGATTTGCTTTCTAGCGGCAGCGCAGGGGCGGGATTTGCTTTCTAGCGGCAGCGCAGGGGCGGGATTTGCTTTCTAGTAGAAGCAAAGGGGCGTGATTTGCTTTCTAGTGGAAGCAAAGGGGCGTGATTTGCTTTCTAGGAGCAGCGCAGGGGCAGGATTTGCTTTCTAGTGGCAGCGCAGGGGCGGGATTTCTTATCTAGCGGAAGTGCAGGGGCGGGTAATTGGCAGATGTTACTTTGAGCTCCTCAGAGGTCTTTGAGATGGCTGCACTGCTAATATGTGGGGAATGGGGGGAGACACTTTGGTTACACAGCATAGCGAAATAACTTTGTGCAGTTGAGTTGTTAAAACTACGTCCCACCCCCATCCCAAAGTCACTTATTACCAGTTGGTGGACAGAGGAGCAAGTATTAAACCAATGAACCAACGTGCTGTACTGTACAGTATATAGCTGAAAGTTGTTGAATCCCTGACCATCATACTTACCAATATAGACAGACTTACTGTATATGGACCCTTCCTCCAATGATGGAGTTCAGGTGTCCCCGGTGAAGGGTCCTGGTAATCCCCCATTATACAAAGACATTGTAGACAATTGTGCTCTTCCAACCTTGTGGTAACAATTTGGTGAAGACCCTTTTCTATTTCAGCATGACTGTCCCCTCCCCCCTGTGTACAAAGCCAGCTCCATAATGACATGGGGTGACCAGTTTGGCTGTTTTGGAGGAACTCAAGTGTCTTGTACAGAGCCCTGACCTCAACCCTATGGCTCACCTTTGGGATGAATTGGAGTTCTGATGGTGAGCCAGGTCTTTTTTTTGGTGCCCAACATGAGGCTCAACATGTGAGTCATAAATGGGCACAAATTCCCACACACACCCTCCAAAATCTTATCATATCCACAAAGGGGTTACTCCATATTAATGGCCATGGGTGGAGGGGGGGGAGAGAGTACTCCATATTATTGGCCATTGGGGGAGTGGGGCTACTCCATATTAATGGCCATGGGATCAGATTGGGAAATTTGGAGGAAAAAACACAACTCCTGTCCTGACCCTGATTCATCGAGCTGTAACTGCACTTAAGGCATGCTAAAATATCATCAATTTGAATGAGAGGCCACCTTGGCATGCCTCAAGCACACTCTAAGGTCCCATAGGTGCTCCTCCAGCTTGATGAGTCGGGGATGAAATGTAAAAATGTCGTTTGCTTAGACAGATCCACTTTAATCTGTGACATTTCCTGCAGAGATTTTTAGATTGTAAGCTCCCGGGCCCTTTTGTATTGAATTGTATTGTCTACCTTTTTATATTGTAAAGCGCTGCGCAAACTGCTCTATAAATCCTGTATAATAATAGTAATTATTCTAGTAACCAATGAGCGCGCCGTATTCCCAGGATGCTTCATTCTTCCCAGTAGGGGATCAGCCGATCGTTCAGCCCTAAAGCTGCAGATTGAATTGGCGACTCGGCGTGATCTCCAGTGCGGGAGAGCGCCATTGTTGTGTCTTCTGTCCCCGCGTCTTGTCTGATTCGCAGCCTCCGCCTCCGGGTGGAATCCGCATTGTAACAAGATTTCGGAATTGTCTTCCCTGTCGGAGAATCGCATGCACAAGCCGCGTCATTGTAGGCGCTGCATGCGAGCCGCTGTTGCAGGGGTCACAGCAGGGCAGATACGGGGAACTCGGGCCATCTGGTCACCTGTTGGCTCAGACACGCGAGCTTTGTGGAGTAGCGGAGTAAACCTCTGGATGTAATGAGGAAGCGGGGAGGATTTGTTCAGGGATCTCCGCTGATTGTCCCCATTTTATATGGAAATGGGGGGGGGGGGGTGAGGGGACGGGGGCGGAAGATTTGGCAGAAACCCGAGCAACTGTGCCAAACCAGTTCCTTCTATGTATGCCCAATGTACAGATCCCTGAGGCCGGCCTATGAGAAGGGCCCCATCGGCACTGCCCAGAGGTGGCTGTGAGCTGCACCGACACCCTATACTTGGCCCTCCTGAAGGTGGCGCCCTATAAATTCTCTCCTCGCCCCCCCCCCCTTCATAGAGGGAGCTCATTTCTACCCCCCTCAGTGCTCTCCTCATCCCGCCCACTACGCCAATTATTAGTCTAACTCCGCCCCTTCATAGAGCTCATTTCTACCCCCCTCAGTGCTCTCCTCATCCCGCCCACTACGCCAATTATTAGACTAACTCCGCCCCTTTCATAGATCTCATTTCTATCCTCAGTGCTCTCCTCATCCCGCCCACTACGCCAATTGTTAGTCTAACTCCGCCCCCTTCATAGATCTCATTTCTATCCTCAGTGCTCTCCTCATCCCGCCCACTACGCCAATTGTTAGTCTAACTCCGCCCCCTTCATAGATCTCATTTCTATCCTCAGTGCTCTCCTCATCCCGCCCACTGCGCCAATTGTTAGTCTAACTCCGCCCCCTTCATAGATCTCATTTCTATCCTCAGTGCTCTCCTCATTCCGCCCACTGCGCCAATTGTTAGTCTAACTCCGCCCCCTTCATAGAGCTCATTTCTATCCTCCTCAGTTGGAAATAAAAAAACGATTAATTCCGCGCTGCTCCAAAAACAGCAGCTAACACACCACATATGAAAATAATGGTATTTAGAAACAAATTTAACAAAAGTGTAGCGCTAAAAGATAACGTGCCTAGTGCAATGTGCATAAGTGAATTTAGACAGCACTAAAAATAAGAATTATAAATACAATAAATAAATAGTGAATAGACTGATATAACAAAGATATCTATAAATGGTGATAAATATAAATAGATATATTCTCAGTCTGAATGTAGCTTGCAAACTGTATGCAGGGATTGTGATGCAACAAACTGGAACTCAGAAAAAGGGATAACATAGGTGTCCATAAACAATATTAGGTGTAGATAAATTCTCCATCTAGATGAGGATGAAAGTAAGTCTTGCAAACAGTGAATACATCACTTTGTGAAAAGAACCACCACTGGATAAAAGGGAGGCTTACTGGAAGGTTTGAACACATCGGGGCATACACTCTGCGTGTCAAACAGGCTTCTATATAGTAAAATGGACTCTGGACCGATTGTCTTCTGGCAGGTGTCCCCCAAAGACGGCCAAGTTGGAATCACAGGGGATGTAGTGCAACAAGCAAACCGGAGCTCAGATGTCCACAGGTATGAAGAGATTATCAAAGAAGAAAGCAAAAGGGGACCATAGTGTAATTCCGTAAATGAAGTTAAATTTTAATAAAATGAATAACACTCACATAATTAAAGATAAAAACAGCGAAAACTGGTGTAAAATCGATATAGGCAACAGTGAGGATCGTTCTGACGCGTTTCGTCTCAACAGGACATCATCTGGGGACCCCAGATGATGTCCTGTTGAGACGAAACGCGTCAGTTTCCAAGATGATGTCCTGTTGAGATGAAACGCGTCGGGCTGATCCTCACTGTTGCCTATATCGATTTTACACCAGCTCTGTTTTTATCTTTAATCATGTGAGTGTTATTTATTTTATCAAAATTTAACTTAATTTACGGAATTACACTATGGGGCTCAGCACCACACATGGGTGTTACCTGTGCAAATGCAGCCTGCCTAGGACCGCCCACTCCTCCAGATTGACACCCACTAATCATTGACATTTGCATAACTCCTCCCATGAGCCCGCCCACTGCTTGCCCCAGGACTGAGGGCTCTTGAGAGGAGTACTGAGGGTGAGGGGGGGGGGGGGGCTGTGATGTTTTCAGGAAGCTCCTCCCGACAGCCATGATCTGCCTACACTGCATAGAGAAGCACAGAGACCCAGTGATGACATCAGAGTATAGAAATTAGGTGTGTAATTAAAAAAAACTGTTAAAATGTTTTATTTAAGAATTTCATTGATGAGGGAGGAACCAGGAAGATCAAAATATAAGCAGATTAAGTTTAAAAAAAAAAAAAATTAAAACAATTTTCAGATGATTTACATTCGTCCAATCAGAAAACAAGGTGAAACGTGCCTCGGATCCGTCGGCGTGTCGCTGCGGTCATATCTGATGATAAGGCTCTTTCACAGCTTGCGGCGTTGGCGGGGTCTGCAGCGGTTCGGCCTTTGTGTCGGGTACAATAGAATCTTTATGTGGATGGTGTGTGTGGAGTTCAGGGGATTCCCATCATATGACATAACTATCAGATCATACATTCAGTCTTCGCCTGTATGGGCACTATGTGGGGATTGGATGTCAGGGGGTTCCCTATACACATTACTATCAGGTCGTATACAATCGGTCTCCACATGTGTGAGCTCACATTGGATCCCATGTGGCGGAGTTTATAGGAATCACCTTTTATGGCCCAACAATTCTTTTTGTAATAAAAATCTGTTACAATGTTCTTCAATCTGTCACTTTTCTTGGCCAGCTTCAGATCAAATCCATAACTAATGAGAAATAAAACACGATTACAGAACACTGCACACGTATGAGGGGAGTACAGGACACTGGAGGGGAGTACAGGATCCTGGACATGTATGAGGGGAGTACAGGACACTGGAGGGGAGTACAGGACACTGGACATGTATGAGGGGAGTACAGGACACTGGAGGTGTATGAGGGGAGTACAGGACACTGGAGGTGTATGAGGGGAGTACAGGACACTGGATGTGTATGAGGGGAGTACAGGACACTGCACATGTATGAGGGGAGTACAGGACACTGGAGGGGAGTACAGGATACTGCACACGTATGAGGGGAGTACAGGACACTGGAGGGGAGTACAGGATCTTGGACATGTATGAGGGGAGTACAGGACACTGGAGGGGAGTACAGGACACTGGAGGGGAGTACAGGACACTGGAGGGGAGTACAGGACACTGCACGTGTATGAGGGGAGTACAGGACACTGCACGTGTATGAGGGGAGTACAGGACACTGCACGTGTATGAGGGGAGTACAGGACACTGCACGTGTATGAGGGGAGTACAGGACACTGCACGTGTATGAGGGGAGTACAGGACACTGGACGTGTATGAGGGGAGTACAGGACACTGGCCGTGTATGAGGGGAGTACAGGACACTGGCCGTGTATGAGGGGAGTACAGGACACTGGACGTGTATGAGGGGAGTACAGGACACTGGACGTGTATGAGGGGAGTACAGGACACTGGAGGGGAGTACAGAACACTGGCCGTGTATGAGGGGAGTACAGGACACTGGACGTGTATGAGGGGAGTACAGAACACTGGACGTGTATGAGGGGAGTACAGGACACTGGCCGTGTATGAGGGGAGTACAGGACACTGGACGTGTATGAGGGGAGTACAGAACACTGGACGTGTATGAGGGGAGTACAGGACACTGGAGGGGAGTACAGGACACTGCAGGTGTTATGAGGGGAGTACAGAACACTGGACGTGTATGAGGGGAGTACAGGACACTGCACGTGTATGAGGGGAGTACAGGACACTGGACGTGTATGAGGAGAGTACAGGACACTGCACGTGTATGAGGGGAGTACAGGACACTGGAGGGGAGTACAGGACACTGCAGGTGTATGAGGGGAGTACAGAACACTGGACGTGTATGAGGGGAGTACAGGACACTGGAGGGGAGTACAGGACACTGCACATGTATGAGGGGAGTACAGGACACTGCACGTGTATGAGGGGAGTACAGGACACTGCACGTGTATGAGGGGAGTACAGGACACTGGACGTGTATGAGGGGAGTACAGGACACTGGAGGGGAGTACAGGACACTGCACGTGTATGAGGGGAGTACAGGACACTGGATGTGTATGAGGGGAGTACAGGACACTGGATGTGTATGAGGGGAGTACAGGACACTGCACATGTATGAGGGGAGTACAGGACACTGGAGGGGAGTACAGGATACTGCACACGTATGAGGGGAGTACAGGACACTGGAGGGGAGTACAGGATCTTGGACATGTATGAGGGGAGTACAGGACACTGGAGGGGAGTACAGGACACTGGAGGGGAGTACAGGACACTGGAGGGGAGTACAGGACACTGCACGTGTATGAGGGGAGTACAGGACACTGCACGTGTATGAGGGGAGTACAGGACACTGCACGTGTATGAGGGGAGTACAGGACACTGCACGTGTATGAGGGGAGTACAGGACACTGCACGTGTATGAGGGGAGTACAGGACACTGTACGTGTATGAGGGGAGTACAGGACACTGTACGTGTATGAGGGGAGTACAGGACACTGTACGTGTATGAGGGGAGTACAGGACACTGTACGTGTATGAGGGGAGTACAGGACACTGGACGTGTATGAGGGGAGTACAGGACACTGGACGTGTATGAGGGGAGTACAGAACACTGGACGTGTATGAGGGGAGTACAGGACACTGGAGGGGAGTACAGGACACTGCAGGTGTATGAGGGGAGTACAGAACACTGGACGTGTATGAGGGGAGTACAGAACACTGGACGTGTATGAGGGGAGTACAGGACACTGCACGTGTATAAGGGGAGTACAGGACACTGCACGTGTATGAGGGGAGTACAGGACACTGCACGTGTATGAGGGGAGTACAGGACACTGCACGTGTATGAGGGGAGTACAGGACACTGCACGTGTATGAGGGGAGTACAGGACACTGCACGTGTATGAGGGGAGTACAGGACACTGCACGTGTATGAGGGGAGTACAGGACACTGCACGTGTATGAGGGGAGTACAGGACACTGCACGTGTATGAGGGGAGTACAGGACACTGCAGGGGAGTACAGGACACTGCAGGTGTATGAGGGGAGTACAGAACACTGGACGTGTATGAGGGGAGTACAGGACACTGGACGTGTATGAGGGGAGTACAGGACACTGGACGTGTATGAGGGGAGTACAGGACACTGGACGTGTATGAGGGTACAGGACACTGGACGTGTATGAGGGGAGTACAGAACACTGGACGTGTATGAGGGGAGTACAGGACACTGGAGGGGAGTACAGGACACTGGACGTGTATGAGGGGAGTACAGGACACTGGACGTGTATGAGGGGAGTACAGGACACTGGAGGGGAGTACAGGATCCTGGACATGTATGAGGGGAGTACAGGACACTGGACGTGTATGAGGGGAGTACAGGAGACTGGAGGGGAGTACAGGACACTGCACGTGTATGAGGGGAGTACAGGACACTGCACGTGTATGAGGGGAGTACAGGACACTGCACGTGTATGAGGGGAGTACAGGACACTGCACGTGTATGAGGGGAGTACAGGACACTGCACGTGTATGAGGGGAGTACAGGACACTGCACGTGTATGAGGGGAGTACAGGACACTGCAGGGGAGTACAGGACACTGCAGGTGTATGAGGGGAGTACAGAACACTGGACGTGTATGAGGGGAGTACAGGACACTGGAGGGGAGTACAGGACACTGCACGTGTATGAGGGGAGTACAGGACACTGCACGTGTATGAGGGGAGTACAGGACACTGGACGTGTATGAGGGGAGTACAGGACACTGGACGTGTATGAGGGGAGTACAGGACACTGGACGTGTATGAGGGGAGTACAGGACACTGGACGTGTATGAGGGGAGTACAGGACACTGGACGTGTATGAGGGGAGTACAGGACACTGGACGTGTATGAGGGTACAGGACACTGGATGTGTATGAGGGGAGTACAGGACACTGCACATGTATGAGGGGAGTACAGGACACTGGAGGGGAGTACAGGATACTGCACACGTATGAGGGGAGTACAGGACACTGGAGGGGAGTACAGGATCTTGGACATGTATGAGGGGAGTACAGGACACTGGAGGGGAGTACAGGACACTGGAGGGGAGTACAGGACACTGCACGTGTATGAGGGGAGTACAGGACACTGCACGTGTATGAGGGGAGTACAGGACACTGCACGTGTATGAGGGGAGTACAGGACACTGCACGTGTATGAGGGGAGTACAGGACACTGCACGTGTATGAGGGAAGTACAGGACACTGCACGTGTATGAGGGGAGTACAGGACACTGTACGTGTATGAGGGGAGTACAGGACACTGTACGTGTATGAGGGGAGTACAGGACACTGCACGTGTATGAGGGGAGTACAGGACACTGCACGTGTATGAGGGGAGTACAGGACACTGCACGTGTATGAGGGGAGTACAGGACACTGCACGTGTATGAGGGGAGTACAGGACACTGCACGTGTATGAGGGGAGTACAGGACACTGTACGTGTATGAGGGGAGTACAGGACACTGTACGTGTATGAGGGGAGTACAGGACACTGGCCGTGTATGAGGGGAGTACAGGACACTGGCCGTGTATGAGGGGAGTACAGGACACTGGACGTGTATGAGGGGAGTACAGGACACTGGACGTGTATGAGGGGAGTACAGGACACTGGACGTGTATGAGGGGAGTACAGAACACTGGACGTGTATGAGGGGAGTACAGGACACTGGAGGGGAGTACAGGACACTGCAGGTGTATGAGGGGAGTACAGAACACTGGACGTGTATGAGGGGAGTACAGGACACTGCACGTGTATGAGGGGAGTACAGGACACTGCACGTGTATGAGGGGAGTACAGGACACTGCACGTGTATGAGGGGAGTACAGGACACTGCACGTGTATGAGGGGAGTACAGGACACTGCACGTGTATGAGGGGAGTACAGGACACTGCAGGGGAGTACAGGACACTGCAGGTGTATGAGGGGAGTACAGAACACTGGACGTGTATGAGGGGAGTACAGGACACTGGAGGGGAGTACAGGACACTGCACGTGTATGAGGGGAGTACAGGACACTGCACGTGTATGAGGGGAGTACAGGACACTGCACGTGTATGAGGGGAGTACAGGACACTGCACGTGTATGAGGGGAGCACAGGACACTGCACGTGTATGAGGGGAGCACAGGACACTGCACGTGTATGAGGGGAGTACAGGACACTGGACGTGTATGAGGGGAGTACAGGACACTGGACGTGTATGAGGGGAGTACAGGACACTGGACGTGTATGAGGGGAGTACAGGACACTGGACGTGTATGAGGGTACAGGACACTGGACGTGTATGAGGGGAGTACAGGACACTGGACGTGTATGAGGGGAGTACAGGACACTGCACGTGTATGAGGGGAGTACAGAACACTGGACGTGTATGAGGGGAGTACAGGACACTGGAGGGGAGTACAGGACACTGGACGTGTATGAGGGGAGTACAGGACACTGGACGTGTATGAGGGGAGTACAGGACACTGGACGTGTATGAGGGGAGTACAGGACACTGCACTTGTATGAGGGGAGTACAGGACACTGGAGGGGAGTACAGGACACTACAGGTGTATGAGGGGAGTACAGAACACTGGACGTGTATGAGGGGAGTACAGGACACTGGAGGGGAGTACAGGACACTGCACGTGTATGAGGGGAGTACAGGACACTGCCCGTGTATGAGGGGAGTACAGAACACTGGACGTGTATGAGGGGAGTACAGGACACTGGAGGGGAGTACAGGACACTGCACGTGTATGAGGGGAGTACAGGACACTGCAGGTGTATGAGGGGAGTACAGAACACTGGACGTGTATGAGGGGAGTACAGGACACTGCACGTGTATGAGGGGAGTACAGGACACTGGAGGGGAGTACAGGACACTGCACGTGTATGAGGGGAGTACAGGACACTGGAGGGGAGTACAGGACACTGCACGTGTATGAGGGGAGTACAGGACACTGCACGTGTATGAGGGGAGTACAGGACACTGCACGTGTATGAGGGGAGTACAGAACACTGGACGTGTATGAGGGGAGTACAGGACACTGCAGGGGAGTACAGGACACTGCACGTGTATGAGGGGAGTACAGGACACTGCACGTGTATGAGGGGAGTACAGAACACTGGACGTGTATGAGGGGAGTACAGGACACTGGAGGGGAGTACAGGACACTGCACGTGTATGAGGGGAGTACAGGACACTGCACGTGTATGAGGGGAGTACAGGACACTGCACGTGTATGAGGGGAGTACAGAACACTGGACGTGTATGAGGGGAGTACAGGACACTGGAGGGGAGTACAGGACACTGCACGTGTATGAGGGGAGTACAGGACACTGCACGTGTATGAGGGGAGTACAGAACACTGGACGTGTATGAGGGGAGTACAGGACACTGGAGGGGAGTACAGGACACTGCACGTGTATGAGGGGAGTACAGGACACTGGAGGGGAGTACAGGACACTGCACGTGTATTAGCGGAGCACAGGACGCTTGGCGTGTATTAGCGGAGCACAGGACGCTTGGCGTGTATTAGCAGAGTACAGGGCGATTGGCGTGTATTAGCGGAGCACAGGACGCTTGGCGTGTATTAGCGGCCTTCATTTTCCAGAAGATGAAGTGGAGGTTGTCGTGTGGCGGATGTCCAGCGCAGGTGAATCTCATTCTTTGAATTCTGGATTTATGGCAATATAAATCCTCCTAGCATGTAATACCCCGCACAGCGCTGGGACACATGTAATCTTCTGCAGGCGGCACGCATCAATCTATGTACGAGACGCGTTCAGTATGGAGAAAACATTCGGTATTATCATAAGCTGCACTAAGTATGGTGACAGAAGATTGGTCAGAAGATTATTGGCTTTCCGATGGATTGGGAGCTGATGTGAGTCTCGCTGTGTGTTCATAGGATAATAGAACAATGGGCGTCCCGGACTGGGGAATTATCCAGAGAACAGATCCATCGTCTACAGCAGTGGTCTCCAAACTGCGGCCCTTTGCTTGCCTTTATCTGGCCCTTGGGGCACTATCCCATCCACTGACACCAACAATAGGGCATAATTCCTCCCACTGACACCAAAGAGCTCATATCCTCCCACTGACACCAATGATGGGGCACTATTCCTCCCACTAATACCAGTGTTTACTCCAACTGGAGTTCAGGACATTTTCTACTCCTACTGACCCTATTCCGGCCCTCCTAAAGTCTGAAGGACAGTAAACCGGCCCTTTGTTTAGAAAGTTTGGAGACCCCTTGGTTTACAGGACTGGAGAATTATCCAGACATCACTTCCTGAATAATATCCAGAGAACAAATCCCTCATCTACAGCAGTGTTTCTCAACTCCAGTCCTCAAGTACCCCCAACAGGTCATGTAAGAGCGGCAAGGATGTGGAATTTCCTTCCACAGGCGGTGGTCTCAGCGGGGAGCATTGATAGCTTCAAGAAACTATTAGATAATCACCTGAATGACCGCAACATACAGGGATATATAATGTAATACTGACACATAATCACACACATAGGTTGGACTTGATGGACTTGTGTCTTTTTTCAACCTCACCTACTATGTAACTATGTTTTCAGGATTTCCCTCACATGAAACAGCTGTGGTAATTACTAAGGCAGTGAAACTGATCAAATCACCTGTGCAAAATAAAGGAAAGCCTGAAAACCTGACCTGTTGGGGGTACTTGAAAACTGGAGTTGGAAAACACTGATCTACAGGACTGAAGTTTTATCCAGACATCATATCCCAAATAATGTCTCCCGGCTGTGGCAGTCGTCTCTC
>JBBDGP010003362.1:0-25166 GCA_037952835.1 Lithobates septentrionalis
GAGGGAAGGAGGTATGGTGAGGAGGAAGGAGAGGGAAGGAGGTATGGTGAGGAGGAAGGAGAGGGAAGGAGGTATGGTGAGGAGGAAGGAGAGGGAAGGAGGTATGGAAAGGAGTATGGTGAGGAGGAAGGAGAGGGAAGGAGGTATGGTGAGGAGGAAGGAGGTATGGTGAGGAGGAAGGAGAGGGAAGAAGGTATGGTGAGGAGGAAGGAGAGGGAAGGAGGTATGGTGAGGAGGAAGGAGGTATGGTGAGGAGGAAGGAGAGGGAAGAAGGTATGGTGAGGAGGAAGGAGAGGGAAGGAGGTATGGTGAGGAGGAGGAAGGAAGAGAGAGGAAGGAGGTATGGTGATGAGGTAGGAGAGGGAAGGAGGTATGGTGAGGAGGAAGGAGAGGGAAGGAGGTATGGTGAGGAGGAAGGAGGTATGGTGAGGAGGAAGGAGAGGGAAGAAGGTATGGTGAGGAGGAAGGAGAGGGAAGGAGGTATGGTGAGGAGGAAGGAGAGGGAAGAAGGTATGGTGAGGAGGAAGGAGAGGGAAGGAGGTATGGTGAGGAGGAAGGAGAGGGAAGGAGGTATGGTGAGGAGGAAGGAGAGGGAAGGAGGTATGGTGAGGAGGAAGGAGAGGGAAGGAGGTATGGTGAGGAGGAAGGAGAGGGAAGGAGGTATGGTGAGGAGGAAGGAGAGGGAAGGAGGTATGGTGAGGAGGAAGGAGAGGGAAGGAGGTATGGTGAGGAGGAAGGAGAGGGAAGGAGGTATGGTGAGGAGGAAGGAGAGGGAAGGAGGTATGGTGAGGAGGAAGGAGAGGGAAGGAGGTATGGTGAGGAGGAAGGAGAGGGAAGGAGGTATGGTGAGGAGGAAGGAGAGGGAAGGAGGTATGGTGAGGAGGAAGGAGAGGGAAGGAGGTATGGTGAGGAGGAAGGAGAGGGAAGGAGGTATGGTGAGGAGGAGGGAGGAGGAAGGAGAGGGAAGGAGGTATGGTGATGAGGAAGGAGAGGGAAGGAGGTATGTAGAGGAGGAAGGAGAGGGAAGGAGGTATGGTGAGGAGGAAGGAGAGGGAAGGAGGTATGTAGAGGAGGAAGGAGAGGGAAGGAGGTATGGTAGAGGAGGAAGGAGAGGGAAGGAGGTATGGTGATGAGGAAGGAGAGGGAAGGAGGTATGGTGATGAGGAAGGAGAGGGAAGGAGGTATGGTGAGGAGGAAGGAGAGGGAAGGAGGTATGTAGAGGAGGAAGGAGAGGGAAGGAGGTATGGTGAGGAGGAGGGAGGAGGAAGGAGAGGGAAGGAGGTATGGTGAGGAGGAAGGAGAGGGAAGGAGGTATGGTGAGGAGGAAGGAGAGGGAAGGAGGTATGGTGAGGAGGAAGGAGAGGGAAGGAGGTATGGTGAGGAGGAGGGAGGAGGAAGGAGAGGGAAGGAGGTATGGTGATGAGGAAGGAGAGGGAAGGAGGTATGGTGATGAGGAAGGAGAGGGAAGGAGGTATGGTGAGGAGGAAGGAGAGGGAAGGAGGTATGTAGAGGAGGAAGGAGAGGGAAGGAGGTATGTAGAGGAGGAAGGAGAGGGAAGGAGGTATGGTGATGAGGAAGGAGAGGGAAGAAGGTATGGTGAGGAGGAAGGAGAGGGAAGGAGGTATGGTGAGGAGGAAGGAGAGGGAAGGAGGTATGTAGAGGAGGAAGGAGAGGGAAGGAGGTATGTAGAGGAGGAAGGAGAGGGAAGGAGGTATGGTGAGGAGGAAGGAGAGGGAAGGAGGTATGGTGAGGAGGAAGGAGAGGGAAGAAGGTATGGTGAGGAGGAAGGAGAGGGAAGGAGGTATGGTGAGGAGGAAGGAGAGGGAAGGAGGTATGGTGAGGAGGAAGGATAGGAAGGAGGTATGGTGAGGAGGAAGGAGAGGGAAGGAGGTATGGTGAGGAGGAAGGAGAGGAAGAAGGTATGGTGAGGAGGAAGGAGAGGGAAGGAGGTATGTAGAGGAGGAAGGAGAGGGAAGGAGGTATGGTGAGGAGGAAGGAGAGGGAAGGAGGTATGGTGAGGAGGAAGGAGAGGGAAGGAGGTATGGTGAGGAGGAAGGAGAGGGAAGGAGGTATGGCGAGGAGGAAGGAGAGGGAAGGAGGTATGGTGAGGAGGAAGGAGAGGGAAGGAGGTATGGTGAGGAGGAAGGAGAGGGAAGGAGGTATGGTGAGGAGGAAGGAGAGGGAAGGAGGTATGGTGAGGAGGAAGGAGAGGGAAGGAGGTATGGTGAGGAGGTAGGAGAGGGAAGGAGGTATGGTGAGGAGGAAGGAGAGGGAAGGAGGTATGGTGAGGAGGAAGGAGAGGGAAGGAGGTATGGTGAGGAGGAAGGAGAGGGAAGGAGGTATGGTGATGAGGAAGGAGAGGGAAGGAGGTATGGTGAGGAGGAAGGAGAGGGAAGGAGGTATGGTGAGGAGGAAGGAGAGGGAAGGAGGTATGGTGAGGAGGAAGGAGAGGGAAGGAGGTATGGTGAGGAGGAAGGAGAGGGAAGGAGGTATGGTGATGAGGAAGGAGAGGAAGGAGGTATGGTGATGAGGAAGGAGAGGGAAGGAGGTATGGTGAGGAGGAAGGAGAGGGAAGGAGGTATGTAGAGGAGGAAGGAGAGGGAAGGAGGTATGTAGAGGAGGAAGGAGAGGGAAGGAGGTATGGTGATGAGGAAGGAGAGGGAAGGAGGTATGGTGATGAGGAAGGAGAGGGAAGGAGGTATGGTGAGGAGGAAGGAGAGGGAAGGAGGTATGTAGAGGAGGAAGGAGAGGGAAGGAGGTATGGTGAGGAGGAAGGAGAGGGAAGGAGGTATGGTGAGGAGGAAGGAGAGGGAAGGAGGTATGGTGAGGAGGAAGGAGAGGGAAGGAGGTATGGTGATGAGGAAGGAGAGGGAAGGAGGTATGGTGATGAGGAAGGAGAGGGAAGGAGGTATGGTGATGAGGAAGGAGAGGGAAGGAGGTATGGTGAGGAGGAAGGAGAGGGAAGGAGGAATGGTGAGGAGGAAGGAGAGGGAAGGAGGTATGGTGAGGAGGAAGGAGAGGGAAGGAGGTATGGTGAGGAGAAGGAGAGGGAAGGAGGTATGGTGAGGAGGAAGGAGAGGGAAGGAGGTATGGTGAGGAGGAAGGAGAGGGAAGGAGGTATGGTGAGGAGGAAGGAGAGGGAAGGAGGTATGGTGAGGAGGAGGGAGAGGGAAGGAGGTATGGTGGTGAGGAGGAAGGAGTATGGTGAGGAGGAAGGAGAGGGAAGGAGGTATGGTGATGAGGAAGGAGAGGGAAGGAGGTATGGTGAGGAGGAAGGAGAGGGAAGGAGGTATGGTGAGGAGGAAGGAGAGGGAAGGAGGTATGGTGAGGAGGAAGGAGAGGGAAGGAGGTATGGTGAGGAGGAAGGAGAGGGAAGGAGGTATGGTGAGGAGGAGGGAGAGGGAAGGAGGTATGGTGAGGAGGAAGGAGGTATGGTGAGGAGGAAGGAGAGGGAAGGAGGTATGGTGAGGAGGTAGGAGAGGGAAGGAGGTATGGTGATGAGGAAGGAGAGGGAAGGAGGTATGGTGAGGAGGAAGGAGAGGGAAGGAGGTATGGTGAGGAGGAAGGAGAGGGAAGGAGGTAGGTGAGGAGGAAGGAGAGGGAAGGAGGTATTGGTGATGAGGAAGGAGAGGGAAGGAGGTATGGTGATGAGGAAGGAGAGGGAAGGAGGTTATGGTGAGGAGGAAGGAGAGGGAAGGAGGAATGGTGAGGAGGAAGGAGAGGGAAGGAGGTATGGTGAGGAGGAAGGAGAGGGAAGGAGGTATGTAGAGGAGGAAGGAGAGGGAAGGAGGTATGGTGAGGAGGAAGGAGAGGGAAGGAGGTATGGTGAGGAGGAAGGAGAGGGAAGGAGGTATGGTGAGGAGGAGGGAGAGGGAAGGAGGCATGGTGAGGAGGAAGGAGGTATGGTGAGGAGGAAGGAGAGGGAAGGAGGTATGGTGAGGAGGAAGGAGGTATGGTGAGGAGGAAGGAGAGGGAAGGAGGTATGGTGAGGAGGAAGGAGGTATGGTGAGGAGGAAGGAGGTATGGTGAGGAGGAAGGAGGTATGGTGAGGAGGAAGGAGGTATGGTGAGGAGGAAGGAGAGGGAAGGAGGTATGGCGAGGAGGAAGGAGAGGGAAGGAGGTATGGCGAGGAGGAAGGAGAGGGAAGGAGGTATGGTGAGGAGGAAGGAGAGGGAAGGAGGTATGGTGAGGAGGAAGGAGAGGGAAGGAGGTATGGTGAGGAGGAAGGAGAGGGAAGGAGGTATGGCGAGGAGGAAGGAGAGGGAAGGAGGTATGGTGAGGAGGAAGGAGAGGGAAGGAGGTATGGTGAGGAGGAAGGAGAGGGAAGGAGGTATGGTGAGGAGGAAGGAGAGGGAAGGAGGTATGGTGAGGAGGAAGGAGAGGGAAGGAGGTATGGTGAGGAGGAGGGAGAGGGAAGGAGGTATGGTGAGGAGGAGGGAGAGGGAAGGAGGTATGGCGAGGAGGAAGGAGAGGGAAGGAGGTATGGTGAGGAGGAAGGAGAGGGAAGGAGGTATGGTGAGGAGGAAGGAGAGGGAAGGAGGTATGGCGAGGAGGAAGGAGAGGGAAGGAGGTATAGTGAGGAGGAAGGAGAGGGAAGGAGGTATGGTGAGGAGGAAGGAGAGGGAAGGAGGTATGGTGAGGAGGAAGGAGAGGGAAGGAGGTATGGTGAGGAGGGAGAGGGAAGGAGGTATGGTGAGGAGGAAGGAGAGGGAAGGAGGTATGGCGAGGAGGAAGGAGAGGGAAGGAGGTATGGGTGAGGAGGAAGGAGAGGGAAGGAGGTATGGTGAGGAGGAAGGAGGTATGGTGAGGAGGAAGGAGGTATGGTAGATGGGTTGTCTGGTGACCAAGTGAATAGGTTGGTACATTATAAAGATGGAATCTTCGGAAGACGTTGATGTGGTGGATTATTGGTGTCAGTAATGGTGGGTCATCTTTCTGATATAACGGGGGGGGGGGGGATCTCATCAATAGTGATAACAATAGCAGAGGATCAAAGATGGAGGAATGTCTGAATTCCAGGGATAGTCGGGGACCACCAACACCCAGGGCAGAGGGGCAGAATCTGAACTAAGATTGAGGTGACCGTAGCCTGACCAGTGTGCTCCTTCTTCACAGATAGACTACAGTGCACCTCCCCCATGTACCAGCCGGAGGAGGAACAGCTACGACAGTAACTACTACTCTGACAGCCCCAGCGGTAAGTACCGCATGTCCCTTCCCCTGGATATTATGGATCATATGTTTTATCATAGTCTATCTGGTTTGTTATGTAATTTGGTGATATGATGGGGAAGGAGAAGGTGATTCAGGGAAGCAATGTTGATGTTGTGCAGCGAAGGAACAATGTGTGTAGATTATATCCATCAGGAGGATAATATGTAATCTAATAATAATCCTGACTCAGTGGTTAACCCAAATAACCTTTATCCCTCCTCAACCAATCCTCAACTCCAACCCTAACCCTTCCCAACTCCACTACCAACCAACCCTAACCCTATCCTCAACTCCAACCCAACCCTATCCTCAACTCCAACCCTCTCACAACCACTACCCTATACCCACACCAACCCTAACCTATCCTCAAACCCTATCTCAACTCCAACCCACCACAATATCAACTCCAACCCTAACCCTATCCTCACTCCAACCCTAACCCTACCCCCCCCCTAACCTTATCCTCAACCTCAACCCTAACCCCTATCCTCAACTCCAACCCTCCAACCCTATCCTCAACTCCAACCCTAACCCTATCCTCAACTCCAACCCTATCCTCAACTCCAACCCTAACCCTATCCTCAACTCCAACCCTAACCCTATCCTCAACTCCAACCCTAACCCTATCCTCAACTCCAACCCTAACCCTATCCTCAACTCCAACCCTATCCTCAACTCCAACCCTAACCCTATCCTCAACTCCAACCCTAACCCTATCCTCAACTCCAACCCTAACCTTATCCTCAACTCCAACCCTAACCCTATCCTCAACTCCAACCCTATCCTCAACTCCAACCCTAACCCTATCCTCAACTCCAACCCTAACCCTATCCTCAACTCCAACCCTATCCTCAACTCCAACCCTAACCTTATCCTCAACTCCAACCCTAACCTTATCCTCAACTCCAACCCTAACCCTATCCTCAACTCCAACCCTAACCCTATCCTCAACTCCAACCCTAACCATATCCTCAACTCCAACCCTAACCATATCCTCAACTCCAACCCTAACCCTATCCTCAACTCCAACCCTAACCTTAACCCTATCCTCAACCCTCAACCCCAACCCTAACCTTAACCCTATCCTCAACCCCAACCCTAACCTTAACCCTATCCTCAATTCCAACCCTAACCCTATCCTCAACTCCAATCCTAAACCAAGGCTCAACCCTAAGCCCAACTTTAACCCCAACCTTATCCTCAACTCCAAACCTAACCGTAACCCTAACTCCAAGCATAATTCTAACCCCAGGAGTGATTTATTCTGTTGTGCAGCAAAGGAACAATGTGTGTAGATTATATCCAGCGGGAGATAATAATAATGTAATCTAATACTTATCTTGACTCTAGGGTTAACCTTAAGCCCAACCTCAACTTTAACCCCAACTCTAAACCTAGACCTTAACCCCCACCCTAACTCTAACATTAACCCTAAACACAAACCTAACCCCAACTCCAACCCTAACACTAGCCCTCCAGGAGTGATTTCTTATGTTGTGCAGCGAAGGAACAATGGGGATTATTTACGAAAGGCAACTCCACTTTGCAAGTGCAGTCGCTGTAGATCTGAGGGGAAGATCTGAAATGAGGGGAAGCTCTGCGGATTTTATCATCCAATCAGGTGCAAGCTAAAATGCTGTTTTTTATTTTTCTTGCATGTCCCCCTCAGATCTACAGCGACTGCACTTGCAAAGTGGAGTTGCCTTTCGTAAATAACCCCCTATGTGTGTAGATTATATCCATCAGGAGTTAATAATAATGTCATCTAATACTAATGTTGACTCTAGCGTGAACCCTCAACCCCAAACCCTAACCGTAACCCTAACCTAAACCCCAACTCTCACCAGGAACCTAATCCCAACATCAACCCTAATGCCCCGTACACACGGTCAGATTTTCCGACGGAAAATGTGTGATAGGACCTTGTTGTGGGAAATTCCGACCGTGTGTGGGCTCCATGACACATTTTCCATCGGATTTTCCGACACACAAAGTTGGAGAGCAGGAGATAAAATTTTCCGACAACAAAATCCGTTGTTGGAAATTCCGATCGTGTGTACACAAATCCGACGGACAAAGTGCCACGCATGCTCAGAATAAATAAAGAGATGAAAGCTATTGGCTACTGCCCCGTTTATAGTCCCGACGTACGTGTTTTACGTCACCGCGTTCAGAACGATCAGATTTTCCGACAACTTTGTGTGACCGTGTGTATGCAAGACAAGTTTGAGCCAACATCCGTCTGAAAAAATCCTAGGATTTTGTTGTCGGAATGCCCGATCAATGTCCGATCAATGTCCGATCAATGTCCGATCAATGTCCGATCAATGTCCGATCAATGTCCGATCGTGTGTACGGGGCATGACTCTAACCAGGAACCTAATCCCAACATCAGCCCTAACCTTAACCGTAACCGCAAGCTCAACTCTAACCACACTAAAGTGATTGGTGTCCCGATTTGTCTGATTGGCTGCCTGGCATGTCTCATAGATGTGTCTGCTGGGCCACCATGACGCGGTCTGTGGGTATCTCCCAAGGGGGTTGCAATCATTCTCTCTCTCTGCTGGTCCTTCCTCTTCCAGTCTTCCACCCTTCACTGATATTATGTCTTCTTTTCAGACACAAGACCCGGAAAGAATTCTGTCGTCTCCAGTCTAGACTGCCTGTCCAGCATTGTAGAGAGAATTTCCACAGAGAACCCCGGCTGTGCCCTGCTGCCATCTGTGGAAAGTGAAGGCAGTCCCTGTTCACCCCTGCAGGGGGAGACACTGAGTGACAGGAGTAGTACTGTTCCTTCTCCCAGCAGTTGCACACAGATCCCTCAGGACAGCAGCAGCTCCATTTACCAGGTCTTATAAGGAGAGGGTTAGCGCCCCCGACTGGCCGCATTATTTATTTCTCCGGAGAGAAGTCTGAACAGGACGGGTCTCTGCAGCCTTTTCCAGATCTGCCCGTTTTCTGGACCTTGGAACATTCAGGCCTGGGTGATGGCAGAGGGGTATCCTCACCCCAGCCAATGAGAGGACGAGTTTGTGGACCACTTTTGTAAGATTTTTTATATATTGCTGTAAATAAGAGTCGCCCCCTATGGGTGGGATATTTAATATTCTTCCTTGTGTTGTGCCAAATGCTGACTTTCTATATTTATATGGTGTGAATGCCGCGGATGACTTCTAAATAAAGAACGTTATTTATAATCGTTTCGCCATTTGTCATTCCATGTCAGCAGCTGCTCTCCGACCCCTAGAGCCCAGGAACACTGGCCCCGCCCCTGGACCCTACAACAGCCAATCAGACTTCACTGCACTGATTAGTGACAGGTTGTGATTGGTTGCTGATCAGTTGACTTTTCTGTATATAAACACACCTATTATTGGATGAGATGAAGAGCGGGTCACCCCTTCGGGATTCCTCCTTGTCCTGTCTGCATACACAGGGAAATCCTGAGTGCATGGAACGTCGTCACTTCTGTGCAGGGGGAGGCAACCTTAGAGGGGTGGAGATCTACCTGAACAACATGGGAGGAGTCACCGGGCACAGTGCCGCCCCTAACGCCTGATTTAAACCTCTAATTGTCGTATTACCGTGTGGCAATCGTCGGCAATCATGGGTGTAAATCAGGCAACATATCACCTCCTCACCACCTGTCACACACTCGGGTCGCTTTTCAGAGGAGCAGCAGTAAAGTTGCACTTGTGAATGAGCCCTTAGTTGCATTCGGCAGCGGCACCCTTAGAGGGGTGGGGGGGGTAAAACCCTGTGGCTGAGTTGTAGTTTCACCTCCCCCAATCCCTAGCCCCTGCTACTATTGGTGGATGCTACTTCCAGCCAATCACGACCCATTCAAGTAAAAGGGCTACTCTGCAAGCACCCCACAACTGCATGCTGCGGGTCCAAGGGGCTAAAGCTGGTGATGAGAAAGGAAGACCATCCTGCCGGCTTTAACCCCGTGTTTGCTGCACAAAGTCACAAGGTTGTAGGGTGCTTGACGAGCGGGTCATCCCTGGCGGGTGCTACACCCACCGACCACGAGGGGGCGTATAACTGCGACTTGTGTACACTCCTGGCCACTGCAGCTAAAGGGGGTGTGGTTGGTGCAGGGGTGGTGAAAACACATCTTAACTATGGGCTTTTACCACCCCCCAAACTGCAAATGTGAACCCTTACTGTTCTGAACCCCCTATAAAGGCGCATTCACTGATGTGCCACGGGCGCAGTGCATCTGCCACTTCCCTAGGTTTGCTGCACTTAGCCATAGACTTCTATTATATCCTGCGGGTGTGGTGCACCAAAACTCCTTCATTCAGAAAGTGCAGCAAACCTGCACCTGCGGTGTGGGTAATCCGCAGCACATCACTGTGAAAGCAGCTCCATACTATAATGCCCGGTGTATTGCTTGACACTGACCCCATATCTCCTCTTTCCTGCTGCTGAAGACCACCAGCCGGGATAAGAGGAGTGCAGGTGATATCACTTCGCATGGGACAGGATCCGGCACTACAGAGGAGGGATCGGGTTATGCGACTCCCGCTCCCTACTAGACCGCCATCTACCGGTCACCTGACCGCCATCTACCGGTCACCTGACCGCCATCTACCGGTCACCTGACCGCCATCTACCAATCACCTGACCGCCATCTACCGGTCACCTGACCGCCATCTACCAATCACCTGACCGCCATCTACCGGTCACCTGACTGCCATCTACCAATCACCAGACCGCCATCTACTGGTCACCAGACCGCCATCTACCGGTCACCAGACCGCCATCTACCAGTCACCTGACCGCCATCTACTGGTCACCTGACCGCCATCTACTGGTCACCTGACCGCCATCTACCGGTCACCTGACCGCCATCTACCAATCACCTGACCGCCATCTACCGGTCACCTGACCGCCATCTACCAATCACCAGACCGCCATCTACCGGTCACCAGACCGCCATCTACCAATCACCAGACCGCCATCTACCGGTCACCAGACCGCCATCTACCGGTCACCAGACCGCCATCTACTGGTCACCTGACCGCCATCTACCGGTCACCTGACCGCCATCTACCAATCACCTGACCGCCATCTACCGGTCACCTGACCGCCATCTACCAATCACCAGACCGCCATCTACCAGTCACCTGACCGCCATCTACCGGTCACCAGACCGCCATCTACCAATCACCAGACCACCATCTACCTGTCACCAGACCGCCATCTACCGGTCACCAGACCGCCATCTACCAGTCACCTGACCGCCATCTACCAATCACCTGACCATCTACCAGTTACCTGACTGCCATCTACCAGTCACCTGACCGCCATCTACCGGTCACCTGACCATCATCTACCAATCACCTGACTACCATCTACCGGTCACCAGACCACCATCTACCTGTCACCAGACCGCCATCTACCGGTCACCAGACCGCCATCTACCAATCACCAGACCACCATCTACCTGTCACCAGACCGCCATCTACCGGTCACCAGACCGCCATCTACCAGTCACCTGACCGCCATCTACCAATCACCTGACCATCTACCAGTTACCTGACTGCCATCTACCAGTCACCTGACCGCCATCTACCGGTCACCTGACCATCATCTACCAATCACCTGACCACCATCTACCGGTCACCTGACCGCCATCTACCAATCACCTGACCATCTACCAGTTACCTGACCGCCATCTACCAATCACCTGACCACCATCTACCAGTTAATATCTGTGTGCGTGTCACCGGCGCAAAACAACCCTTGGTTCCTCAAACAATATTACATACTAAATGTTAGGGATGCTGCATTAAAAAAAAAAAGCCCTTCACTTAGATGGGTAAGAAATACTAGTTGGTATATGTGAATGCGCTACTCCCGTAATATACCACCACCTGTAATGTTTATCAACTATTAATCATAAATGTTTCATGTGCATAGATCAATAAATCATATAACCATTCAATACATATACATATAACGAAAAGTCCTTCAAACGTGCTGCAAAGTCTTGTAACCATTAATGTGACTGACGTGCTCCTATGTTGCTTCAATATTCATATGTGACTGAGTGGGACCCTCCACCATTCAGATTGGCCACTCACCAGATACTTCACTAGGGGGGCGCCTTTGGTTCATTCAAGGGATAACCACTCCACTTAGGTACCACTTCTCACCGGCTAAAACTTGGATTCTAATGCTCCTCATAGGAAAGCAGAGGGACAGAAGGCGATCATAGCGCAATATGTTTGAACCGTTTATTTTAAAAAAAATTCAAAGGATAAAATCACTCGCATTTAAAAGTGCCCTCGAGCCGGCACGAAGCTTATCCAGCAGTTACGGACGGGTGGCTATTAGCATGGTCCGCCTGGTGTTAGTGTGCGGTCTCCACGCTCGGCTTGCGCTCCAAGCCTCGTTCCCGTTCTCGTCCGGTCACGTGATGCAAAAAATTCTCCCAGCAGCCTCTACGCGTTTCTCATCATCAAATGCGTCATCAGGAAGCTGCTGTTTGATTGGTGCCCGCTCTATTTATACTATGTATGGCCGGAAGTGTGTATTCCGCCATTTTAACTAAGGTAATATTCCCATCTATGACTTCCTTTCTATTATCGCCATTTTGACTAAGGGCTTTTCCCTCTTTGCATAACCTACACTTATATAGCTATTTCCCCTTTATATTTTCTTAGTTTATATCTAAATATTTGGGAGTACTGACCCATCTATATCTGCTGGAGAGGCTTTTACAATGTCTCAAACATATTACACATTTTCAAACTTTATTATGCTTTCTACCCGTTCCGCCCTAGCCGTTCATCCATATAAATATGGGACAGCAAAGAGATCCATTCTTTTTTGAAAAATTCCCAAAATATCCAAGACAATTCCAAAAAAAATACAGTTGTATGTATAACCCCTGTTTTATTGTGTTACGTTCATATTAGTTCTGTACATCCCTATTTCAAATTTAAAAATATAATTAAAATTAAAAAATTTGAAAAAAGGAAAAATAATGAAAAAAATATAAATAAAAAATGAAAAAATGGAAAAAATGAAAAATTGGAAAAGTGAAAAATTAAATTGAAAATAAAAAATAAAAATAAGAAAAATTATAAAAATATGAAAAAATATAATAAAATAAAAGAAAAAACTATATATAAAAAATATAATAATACCAGATCAAACAAAATAAAAATAAAAAATAATAAAAATAAAATTAAAAATAAAAATAAGAATAAAAGTAAAAATAAAAATAAAAATAAATAATAAAAATAAAAATAAAAAATAAGAAATAAAAAATGGAATTAATAAACATAATAAACTTGATATATTACCTTAGTTAAAATGGCGGAATACACACTTCCGGCCATACATAGTATAAATAGAGCGGGCACCAATCAAACAGCAGCTTCCTGATGACGCATTTGATGATGCGAAACGCGTAGAGGCTGCTGGGAGAATTTTTTGCATCACGTGACCGGACGAGAACGGGAACGAGGCTTGGAGCGCAAGCCGAGCGTGCAGGCCGCACACTAACACCAGGCGGACCATGCTAATAGCCACCCGTCCGTAACTGCTGGATAAGCTTCGTGCCGGCTCGAGGGCACTTTTAAATGCGAGTGATTTTATCCTTTGAATTTTTTTTAAAATAAATGGTTCAAACATATTGCGCTATGATCGCCTTCTGTCCCTCTGCTTTCCTATGAGGAGCATTAGAATCCAAGTTTTAGCCGGTGAGAAGTGGTACCTAGGTGGAGTGGTTATCCCTTGAATGAACCAAAGGCGCCCCCCTAGTGAAGTATCTGGTGAGTGGCCAATCTGAATGGTGGAGGGTCCCACTCAGTCACATATGAATATTGAAGCAACATAGGAGCACGTCAGTCACATTAATGGTTACAAGACTTTGCAGCACGTTTGAAGGACCATCTACCAGTTACCTGACCACCATCTACCAGTCACCAGACCGCCATCTACCAGTCACCAGACCGCCATCTACCAATCACCAAACCGCCATCTACCAGTCACCAGACCGCCATCTACCAGTCACCAAACCGCCATCTACCAGTCACCAGACCGCCATCTACCGGTCACCAGACCGCCATCTACCGGTCACCAGACCGCCATCTACCAATCACCAGACCGCCATCTACCAAACACCAGACCGCCATCTACCGGTCACCAGACCGCCATCTACCGGTCACCAGACCGCCATCTACCGGTCACCAGACCGCCATCTACCGGTCACCAGACCGCCATCTACCGGTCACAGACCGCCATCTACCGTTCACCAGACCGCCATCTACCGTTCACCAGACCGCCATCTACCGGTCACCTGACCGCCATCTACCAATCACCTGACCGCCGTTTCTACCAGTCACCAGACGACCATCTACCAGTCACCAGGCCGCCATCTACCAGTCACCCAGTCACCAGACCGCCATCTACCAGTCACCAGACCGCCATCTACCAATCACCAGATCGCCATCTACCGGTCACCAGACCGCCATCTACCGGTCACCTGACCGCCATCTACCTGTCACCAGACCGCCATCTACCTGTCACCAGACCGCCATCTACCTGTCACCTGACCGCCATCTACCAGTCACCTGACCGCCATCTACCAATCACCTGACCGCCATCTACCGGTCACCAGACCACCATCTACCGGTCACCTGACCGCCATCTACCGGTCACCTGACCGCCATCTACCGGTCACCTGACCGCCATCTACCTGTCACCAGACCGCCATCTACCAGTTACCTGACCGCCATCTACCAGTCACCTGACCGCCATCTACCAATCACCTGACCGCCATCTACCGGTCACCAGACCACCATCTTCCTGTCACCAGACCGCCATCTACCGGTCACCAGACCGCCATCTACCAGTCACCTGACCGTCATCTACCAATCACCTGACCACCATCTACCAATCACCTGACCACCATCTACCGGTCACCAGACCGCCATCTACCTGTCACCAGACCGACATCTACCAGTCACCAGACCGCCATCTACCAATCACCAAACCGCCATCTACCAGTCACCAGACCGCCATCTACCAGTCACCAGACCGCCATCTACCGGTCACCAGACCGCCATCTACCAATCACCAGACCGCCATCTACCAAACACCAGACCGCCATCTACCGGTCACCAGACCGCCATGTACCGGTCACCAGACCGCCATCTACCGGTCACCAGACCGCCATCTACCGGTCACAGACCGCCATCTACCGTTCACCAGACCGCCATCTACCGTTCACCAGACCGCCATCTACCGGTCACCTGACCGCCATCTACCAATCACCTGACCGCCATCTACCAGTCACCAGACGACCATCTACCAGTCACCAGGCCGCCATCTACCAGTCACCCAGTCACCAGACCGCCATCTACCAGTCACCAGACCGCCATCTACCAATCACCAGACCGCCATCTACCGGTCACCAGACCGCCATCTACCGGTCACCAGACCGCCATCTACCGGTCACCTGACCGCCATCTACCTGTCACCAGACCGCCATCTACCTGTCACCAGACCGCCATCTACCTGTCACCTGACCGCCATCTACCAGTCACCTGACCGCCATCTACCAATCGCCTGACCGCCATCTACCGGTCACCAGACCACCATCTACCGGTCACCTGACCGCCATCTACCGGTCACCTGACCGTCATCTACCGGTCACCTGACCGCCATCTACCTGTCACCAGACCGCCATCTACCAGTTACCTGACCGCCATCTACCAGTCACCTGACCGCCATCTACCAATCACCTGACCGCCATCTACCGGTCACCAGACCACCATCTTCCTGTCACCAGACCGCCATCTACCGGTCACCAGACCGCCATCTAAAAGTCACCTGACCGTCATCTACCAATCACCTGACCACCATCTACCAATCACCTGACCACCATCTACCGGTCACCAGACCGCCATCTACCTGTCACCAGACCGACATCTACCGGTCACCTGACCGCCATCTACCGGTCACCTGACCGCCATCTACCGGTCACCTGACCGCCATCTACCGGTCACCAGACCGACATCTACCGGTCACCAGACCGACATCTACCGGTCACCAGACCGCCATCTACCGGTCACCTGACCGCCATCTACCGGTCACCTGACCGCCATCTACCGGTCACCTGACCGCCATCTACCGGTCACCAGACCGACATCTACCGGTCACCAGACCGCCATCTACCTGTCACCAGACCGCCATCTACCGGTCACCAGACCGCCATCTACCGGTCACCTGACCGTCATCTACCAATCACCTGACCGCCATCTACCTGTCACCAGACCGCCATCTACCAGTTACCTGACCGCCATCTACCAGTCACCTGACCGCCATCTACCAATCACCTGACCGCCATCTACCGGTCACCAGACCACCATCTTCCTGTCACCAGACCGCCATCTACCAGTCACCTGACCGTCATCTACCAATCACCTGACCACCATCTACCGGTCACCAGACCGCCATCTACCTGTCACCAGACCGCCATCTACCGGTCACCAGACCGCCATCTACCAGTCACCTGACCGCCATCTACCAATCACCTGACCACCATCTACCAGTTACCTGACCACCATCTACCAGTCACCAGACCGCCATCTACCAATCACCAGACCGCCATCTACCAATCACCAAACCGCCATCTACCAATCACCAAACCGCCATCTACCAGTCACCAGACCGCCATCTACCGGTCACCAGACCGCCATCTACCGGTCACCAGACCGCCATCTACCAATCACCAGACCGCCATCTACCAATCACCAGACCGCCATCTACCGGTCACCAGACCGCCATCTACCGGTCACCTGACCGCCATCTACCTGTCACCAGACCGCCATCTACCAGATACCTGACCGCCATCTACCAGTCACCTGACCGTCATCTACCAATCACCTGACCACCATCTACCGGTCACCAGACCGCCATCTACCGGTCACCAGACCGCCATCTACCGGTCACCAGACCGACATCTACCGGTCACCAGACCGCCATCTACCGGTCACCAGACCGACATCTACCGGTCACTAGACCGACATCTACCGGTCACCAGACCGACATCTACCGGTCACCAGACCGCCATCTACCGGTCACCAGACCGCCATCTACCGGTCACCTGACCGTCATCTACCAATCACCTGACCGCCATCTACCTGTCACCAGACCGCCATCTACCAGTTACCTGACCGCCATCTACCAGTCACCTGACCGTCATCTACCAATCACCTGACCACCATCTACCGGTCACCAGACCGCCATCTACCTGTCACCAGACTGCCATCTACCGGTCACCAGACCGCCATCTACCAGTCACCTGACCGCCATCTACCAATCACCTGACCACCATCTACCAGTTACCTGACCACCATCTACCAGTCACCAGACCGCCATCTACCAATCACCAGACCGCCATCTACCAATCACCAAACCGCCATCTACCAATCACCAAACCGCCATCTACCAGTCACCAGACCGCCATCTACCGGTCACCAGACCGCCATCTACCGGTCACCAGACCGCCATCTACCAATCACCAGACCGCCATCTACCAATCACCAGACCGCCATCTACCGGTCACCAGACCGCCATCTACCGGTCACCTGACCGCCATCTACCTGTCACCAGACCGCCATCTACCAGATACCTGACCGCCATCTACCAGTCACCTGACCGTCATCTACCAATCACCTGACCACCATCTACCGGTCACCAGACCGCCATCTACCGGTCACCAGACCGCCATCTACCGGTCACCAGACCGACATCTACCGGTCACCAGACCGCCATCTACCGGTCACCAGACCGACATCTACCGGTCACTAGACCGACATCTACCGGTCACCAGACCGACATCTACCGGTCACCAGACCGCCATCTACCGGTCACCAGACCGCCATCTACCGGTCACCTGACCGTCATCTACCAATCACCTGACCGCCATCTACCTGTCACCAGACCGCCATCTACCAGTTACCTGACCGCCATCTACCAGTCACCTGACCGCCATCTACCAATCACCTGACCGCCATCTACCGGTCACCAGACCACCATCTTCCTGTCACCAGACCGCCATCTACCAGTCACCTGACCGTCATCTACCAATCACCTGACCACCATCTACCGGTCACCAGACCGCCATCTACCTGTCACCAGACCGCCATCTACCGGTCACCAGACCGCCATCTACCAGTCACCTGACCGCCATCTACCAATCACCTGACCACCATCTACCAGTTACCTGACCACCATCTACCAGTCACCAGACCGCCATCTACCAATCACCAGACCGCCATCTACCAATCACCAAACCGCCATCTACCAATCACCAAACCGCCATCTACCAGTCACCAGACCGCCATCTACCGGTCACCAGACCGCCATCTACCGGTCACCAGACCGCCATCTACCAATCACCAGACCGCCATCTACCAATCACCAGACCGCCATCTACCGGTCACCAGACCGCCATCTACCGGTCACCTGACCGCCATCTACCTGTCACCAGACCGCCATCTACCAGATACCTGACCGCCATCTACCAGTCACCTGACCGTCATCTACCAATCACCTGACCACCATCTACCGGTCACCAGACCGCCATCTACCGGTCACCAGACCGCCATCTACCGGTCACCAGACCGACATCTACCGGTCACCAGACCGCCATCTACCGGTCACCAGACCGACATCTACCGGTCACTAGACCGACATCTACCGGTCACCAGACCGACATCTACCGGTCACCAGACCGACATCTACCGGTCACCAGACCGCCATCTACCAATCACCTGACCACCATCTACCAGTTACCTGACCACCATCTACCAGTCACCAGACCGCCATCTACCAGTCACCAGACCGCCATCTACCAATCACCAGACCGCCATCTACCAATCACCAAACCGCCATCTACCAGTCACCAGACCGCCATCTACCGGTCACCAGACCGCCATCTACCGGTCACCAGACCGCCATCTACCAATCACCAGACCGCCATCTACCGGTCACCAGACCGCCATCTACCAGTCACCAGACCGCCATCTACCGGTCACCAGACTGCCATCTACCAATCACGAGACCGCCATCTACCAATCACGAGACCGCCATCTACCAGTCACCAGACCGCCATCTACCAATCACCTGACCGCCATCTACCGGTCACCAGACCGCCATCTACCAATCACCAGACCGCTATCTACCAATCACCAAACCGCCATCTACCAGTCACCAGACCGCCATCTACCGGTCACCAGACCGCCATCTACCGGTCACCAGACCGCCATCTACCAATCACCAGACCGCCATCTACCGGTCATCAGAGCGCCATCTACCGGTCACCAGACTGCCATCTACCAATCACGAGACCGCCATCTACCAATCACGAGACCGCCATCTACCAGTCACCAGACCGCCATCTACCAATCACCTGACCGCCATCTACCGGTCACCAGACCACCATCTACCGGTCAGCAGACCGCCATCTACCTGTCACCAGACCGCCATCTACCTGTCACCAGACCGCCATCTACCTGTCACCAGACCGCCATCTACCGGTCACCTGACCGCCATCTACCGGTCACCTGACCGCCATCTACCTGTCACCAGACCGCCATCTACCACTCACCAGACCGCCATCTACCAGTCACCAGACCGCCATCTACCAGTCACCTGACCACCATCTACCAATCACCTGACCGCCATCTACCAGTCACCTGACCGCCATCTACCAGTCACCAGACCGCCATCTACCAATCACCTGACCACCATCTACCAATCACCTGACCGCCATCTACCGGTCACCTGACCGCCATCTACCTGTCACCTGACCACCATCTACCAGTCACCTGACCACCATCTACCAGTCACCTGACCGCCATCTACCAATCACGGTGGGTAGTTAGTGTAGTATGGTGAGTAGTTAGTGTAGTATGGTGGGTCAGTTAGTGTAGTATGGTGGGTAGTTAGTGTAGTATGGTGGTCAGTTAGTGTAGTATGGTGGGTCAGTTAGTGTAGTATGGTGGGTCAGTTAGTGTAGTATGTGGGTCAGTTAGTGTAGTATGGTGGGTAGTTAGTGTAGTATGGTGGGTCAGTTAGTGTAGTATGGTGGGTCAGTTAGTGTAGTATGGTGGGTCAGTTAGTGTAGTATGGTGGGTCAGTTAGTGTAGTATGGTGGGTCAGTTAGTGTAGTATGGTGGGTCAGTTAGTGTAGTATGGTGGGTCAGTTAGTGTAGTATGGTGGGTAGTTAGTGTAGTATGGTGGGTCAGTTATTGTAGTATGGTGGTCAGTTAGTGTAGTATGGTGGGTCAGTTATTGTAGTATGGTGGGTCAGTTAGTGTAGTATGGTGGGTAGTTAGTGTAGTATGGTGGGTCAGTTAGTGTAGTATGGTGGGTAGTTAGTGTAGTATGGTGGGTCAGTTAGTGTAGTATGGTGGTCAGTTAGTGTAGTATGGTGGGTCAGTTAGTTTAGTATGGTGGGTAGTTAGTGTAGTATGGTGGGTCCGTTAGTGTAGTATGGTGGGTAGTTAGTGTAGTATGGTGGGTAGTTAGTGTAGTATGGTGGGTAGTTAGTGTAGTATGGTGGTCAGTTAGTGTAGTATGGTGGGTCAGTTATTGTAGTATGGTGGGTCAGTTAGTGTAGTATGGTGGGTAGTTAGTGTAGTATGGTGGGTCAGTTAGTGTAGTATGGTGGGTAGTTATTGTAGTATGGTGGGTAGTTATTGTAGTATGGTGGGTAGTTAGTGTAGTATGGTGGGTAGTTAGTGTAGTATGGTGGGTCAGTTAGTGTAGTATGGTGGGTAGTTAGTGTAGTATGGTGGTCAGTTAGTGTAGTATGGTGGGTCAGTTATTGTAGTATGGTGGGTAGTTAGTGTAGTATGGTGGGTCAGTTAGTGTAGTATGGTGGTCAGTTAGTGTAATATGGTGGGTCAGTTATTGTAGTATGGTGGGTAGTTAGTGTAGTATGGTGGTCAGTTAGTGTAGTATGGTGGTCAGTTCGTGTAGTATGTGGTCAGTTATTGTAGTATGGTGGGTAGTTAGTGTAGTATGGTGGGTAGTTAGTGTAGTATGGCGGGTCAGTTAGTGTAGTATGGTGGGTAGTTAGTGTAGTATGGTGGGTCAGTTATTGTAGCATGGTGGTCAGTTAGTGTAGTATGGTGGGTCAGTTATTGTAGTATGGTGGGTCAGTTATTATAGTATGGTGAGTAGTTAGTGTAGTATGGTGGGTCAGTTATTATAGTATGGTGAGTAGTTAGTGTAGTATGGTGGGTCAGTTAGTGTAGTATGGTGGTCAGTTAGTGTAGTATGGTGGGTAGTTAGTGTAGTATGGTGGGTAGTTAGTGTAGTATGGTGGTCAGTTATTGTAGTATGGTGGGTAGTTAGTGTAGTATGGCGGGTCAGTTAGTGTAGTATGGTGGGTAGTTAGTGTAGTATGGCGGGTCAGTTATTGTAGTATGGTGGTCAGTTAGTGTAGTATGGTGGGTAGTTAGTGTAGTATGGTGGGTAGTTAGTGTAGTATGGTGGTCAGTTAGTGTAGTATGGTGGGTCAGTTAGTGTAGTAGGGTGGGTCAGTTATTGTAGTATGGTG
This sequence comes from Lithobates septentrionalis, assembly GCA_037952835.1. NCBI lineage: Eukaryota > Metazoa > Chordata > Amphibia > Anura > Ranidae > Lithobates > Lithobates septentrionalis. The sequence goes on from JBBDGP010003362.1 coordinate 20,811, forward strand.
GGTCAGTTAGTGTAGTATGGTGGGTAGTTAGTGTAGTATGGTGGTCAGTTATTGTAGTATGGTGGGTCAGTTAGTGTAGTATGGTGGGTAGTTATTGTAGTATGGTGGGTAGTTAGTGTAGTATGGTGGGTCAGTTAGTGTAGTATGGTGGGTCAGTTAGTGTAGTATGGTGGGTCAGTTATTGTAGTATGGTGGGTAGTTAGTGTAGTATGGTAGGTAGTTAGTGTAGTATGGTGAGTAGTTAGTGTAGTATGGTGGGTCAGTTAGTGTAGTATGGTGGTCAGTTAGTGTAGTATGGTGGGTCAGTTAGTGTAGTATGTGGGTCAGTTAGTGTAGTATGGTGGGTAGTTAGTGTAGTATGGTGGGTCAGTTAGTGTAGTATGGTGGGTAGTTAGTGTAGTATGGTGGGTCAGTTAGTGTAGTATGGTGGGTCAGTTAGTGTAGTATGGTGGGTCAGTTAGTGTAGTATGGTGGGTCAGTTAGTGTAGTATGGTGGGTCAGTGTAGTGGTCAGTATAGGAATCAGGTAGGTCAGTACTATTGTATTTGAAGGGACTCAGGGATAGCTAAAAGTCCGCAGGTTAGGGGGGCGCAAATTATTTGCCTTGCCCTGGGTGCTGGCAACCCACGCTACGCCACTGCATCTACCTGTCACCAGACCACCATCTACCAGTCACCCAGTCACCAGACCGCCATCTACCAATCACCAGACCACCATCTACCCGTCACCAGACTGTCATCTTCTGTCACCAGACCACCATCTACCTGTCACCCAGTCACCAGACCGGCATCTACCAGTCACCAGACCGCCATCTACCAGTCACTCAGTCACCAGACCGCCATCTACCAGTCACCAGACAGGCATCTACCAGTCGCCTGACCGCCATCTACCAGTCACCTGACCGCCATCTACCAATCACCTGATTCCCATCTGCCAATCACCTGACCGCCATCTACCTGTCACCAGACCGCCATCTACCAGTCACCAGACCACCATCTACCAGTCACCAGACAGACATCTACCAGTCACCAGACCAACATCTACCAGTCACCAGACAGACATCTACCAGTCACCAGACAGACATCTACCAGTCACCAGACAGACATCTACCAGTTACCAGACCAACATCTACAGACGGCCATCTACCAGTCACCAGACCACCATCTACCAGTCACCAGACAGACATCTACCAGTCACCAGACAGACATCTACCAGTCACCAGACAGACATCTACCAGTCACCAGACAGACATCTACCAGTCACCAGACCACCATCTACCCGACTGACATCTACCAGTCACCAGACAGACATATACCAGTTACCAGACCAACATCTACCAGACGGCCATCTACCAGTCACCAGACCACCATCTACCAGTCACCAGACAGACATCTACCAGTCACCAGACAGACATCTACCAGTCACCAGACAGACATCTACCAGTCACCAGACATCTACCAGTCACCAGACCGCCATCTACCTGTCACCAGACCGCCATCCACCAGTCACCAGACCGCCATCTACCAGTCACCAGACCGCCATCCACCAGTCACAAGACCGCCATCCACCAGTCACCAGACCACCATCTACCAGTCACCAGACCACCATCTACTAGTCACCAGACAGACATCTACCAGTCACCAGACAGACATCTACCTGTCACCAGACCGCCATCTACCAGTCACCAGACCACCATCTACCAGACCGACATCTACCAGTCACCTGACCGCCATCTATATGTCACCAGACCGACATCTACCAGTCACCAGACTGCCATTTACCAGTCACCAGACCGCCATCCACCAGTCACAAGACCGCCATCCACCAGTCACCAGACCACCATCTACCAGTCACCAGACCACCATCTACTAGTCACCAGACAGACATCTACCAGTCACCAGACAGACATCTACTGTCACCAGACCGCCATCTACCAGTCACCAGACCACCATCTACCAGACCGACATCTACCAGTCACCTGACCGCCATCTATATGTCACCAGACCGACATCTACCAGTCACCAGACTGCCATTTACCGGTCACCAGAACGCCATCTACCAGTCACCAGACCACCATCTACCAGTCACCAGACAGACATCTACCAGTCACCAGACCGCCATCTACCAGTCACCAGACCATCATCTACCAGTCACCAGACAGACATCTACCAGTCACCAGACAGACATCTACCAGTCACCAGACAGACATCTACCAGTCACCAGACAGACATCTACCAGTCACCAGACAGACATCTACCTGTCACCAGACCACCATCTACCAGACCGACATCTACCAGTCACCTGACCACCATCTATATGTCACCAGACCGACATCTACCAGTCACCAGACTGCCATTTACCGGTCACCAGAACGCCATCTACCGGTCACCTGTCCACCATCTACCAGTTACCAGGCCGCCATTTACTGGTCACCAGATCGCCATCTACCGGTCACTAGACCGCCATCTACCTGTCACCTGACCGTCATCTACCGGCCAGGTGATTATATTATATATATATTATATATTATTGTCCCCTGTGACCATCAAGTGGACATAATGCAGAATTTTTTCTGACATCAGTCAAAACAAATACCACATTATAGCCACTAGATGGAGTTGAGGATCATAGAGGATAATTATATGACAAACAATGCGGCAAACATTCATGGTGCTCTTATGAATGGGGAAGACACCAAAGCACAGACCCCCTAAACTAGCAGAGCATGGTGACTATGCTTCACCCCATTCACATGGAAAAGTGACCATGCTCTACTCCTTTAGTAAATAGACCCCAATAACTATTCTCCTTCACATTTTTACATTCACAGTCCTGGCTGGAAGGAGTAGGTGAACCCCTTGAGGTAAGTAACTGAAAGAACATCCCAATAGTGATAATTCTCTCCAGCGAACTTTTCCTGTAGCTGACCATTGGATTTGCACATGGGTTGGAGGACTTTATCTCTGCTGGAAACTATTATTGAGGTCTCTGGGAATCCTTGGTCTTTAGATCCCACCACCTCAATGGGGTCGACTTGGCCATTCTGGAATAGAAATGTTCTTCTATGGAAATTGTTCTGTTTTTATGAAGTGTTTTAGTAACACAGTAAAGGATAGTTAGGATGAGCTGCGAACAATCCTCGCTTGCTCCAAATGAGTCAACTTAACATATAAATAAACAGACAAATGTGGGACTTACCACTGAATGATGGAGACCCGGAACACAGGTTAGTTCTGGGGTGTGTCCTCCCAACACATTTTAACTTGAATTTAAAGCAAGAAAAACATGAAAACCTGATACCAAAGGTGAGCATGAAAAAAAGGGGAATGGAAGAAAAGAGGGAAAGAAGGGAGAGAGAGGGGCGAGAGAAGGAGAGAAGAGAGGAGAGAGAGGGGAGAGAGAGAGGAGAGAGAGGGGGAGAGAAGGGGAGAGAGAGAGAGGGAGAGAGAGGGAGAGAGAGAGAAGAGGGAGAAGGAGGTGAGAGAGAGAGGGAGAGAGAAGGGAGAGAGAGGGGGAGAGAGAAGGAGAGAGAGAAGGGAGAGAGAGGAGAAGGGAGAGGGGGCGAGAAGGGAGAGAGAGAAGGGAGAGAAGAGAAGGGAGAGAGAGAAGGGAGAGAGAAGGGAGAGAGAGAAGGGAGAGAGAAGGGAGGAGAGGGAGAGAGAAGGGAGAGAGAGAGGGAGGAGAGAAGGGAGAGAGGAGAGAGAGAAGGGAGAGAGAGAAGGGAGAGAAGGAGAGGGGGGAGAAGGGTGAGAGAAGGGGAGGAGAGAGGGGAGAGAAGGCGAGAGAGAAGGGCGAGAGAAGGCGAGAGAAGGGAGAAGAGAAGGAGAGAGAAGGGAGAGAAGGGAGAGAGAGAGGGGAGAGAGAAGGGAGAGAGAAGGAGAGAGAGAGGAGAGAGAAGGGAGAGAGAGGGAGAAGAAGGGAGAGAGAAGGGAGAGAGAAGGGAGAGAGAAGGAAGAAGGGGAGAGAGAAGGGAGAGAGAAGGGGAGAGAAGGGAGAAGAGAGAGAGAAGGAAGAGAGAAGGGGAGAGAGAAGGGGAGAGAGAAGGGAGAGGTAAAAGGGAGAGAGAAGGGGAGAGAGAAGGATGAGAGAAGGTGAGAGAGAAGGGAGAGAGAAGGTGAGAGAAGGGAGACGAGAAGGGTAAGAAGGGAAGAGAGAAGGGAGGAGAGAAGGGAGAGAGAAGGGAGAGAGAGAAGGGAAGAAGAGAAGGGAGAGAGAAGGAGAGAGACGGGAGAGAGAAGGGAGAAGAAGGGGGGAGAGAGAGAGGGTGAGAGAAGGGTGAGAGAGGGAGAGAGAAGGTGAGAGAGAGAAGGGAGAGAGAAGGGTGAGAGATGGGGAGAAGAGAAAGAGAAGGGAGAG
>JBBDGP010003363.1:0-10000 GCA_037952835.1 Lithobates septentrionalis
CTCTATCACGCTGCACAGTTGATAGTCACATTTGTGTGGATTACCCAATCCTGATCTTTATGTATAGCGCTGCATTGTTTTTTTCTTTAATTTTAGTGAATGGCCGTGTGTCTTATTAAATTCCCTTTCGGGGAAAAGTTTTATTTCTATTGTGGGGTCACCAGTACAGTATTTATAAATTGTAATCATATCCCCTCTCAAGCGTCTCTTCTCCAGAGAGAATAAGTTCAGTGCTCGCAACCTTTCCTCATAACTAATATCCTCCAGACCCTTTATTAGCTTTGTTGCCCTTCTTTGTACTCGCTCCATTTCCAGTACATCCTTCCTGAGGACTGGTGCCCAGAACTGGACAGCATACTCCAGGTGCGGCCCGGACCAGAGTCTTGTAGAGCGGGAGAATAATCGTTTTATCTATGGAGTCAATTCCCTTTTTAATGTCAATATTCTGTTTGCCTTGTTAGTAGCAGCTTGGCATTGCATGCCATTGCTGAGCCTATCATCTACTAGGACCCTCAGGTCCTTTTCCATCCTAGATTCCCCCAGAGGTTCTCCCCCCCAGTGTATAGATTGCATTCATATTTTTGCCACCCAAATGCATTATTTACATTTTTCCACAATAAACCTTATTTGCCATGTAGTTGCCCACCCAATTAATTTGTTCAGATCGTCTTGCAAGGTTTCCACATCCTGCAGAGAAGTTATTGCCCTGCTTAGCTTAGTATCATCTGCAAATACAGAGATTAAACTGTTTACCCCATCCTCCAGGTTGCTTATGAACAAATTAAAAGGGGTTGTTAAGGTTTGTGTTTTTTCACCTTAATGCATCCTATGCATTAAGGAGAAAAAAAACCTGGCAGTCACCCCCCGTTTTACTTACCCGAATCCCTTCATACAGTCGGCAGAGAAGCGCTGTCTCTCTCTCTTCACGGGCTCCCAGCTCTTAATTGGATAGATTGATAGCAACGCAGCCATTGGCTCCCGCTGCTGTCAATCAAATCCAATGACGTAGGCGACGGGGCCAAGTCCTGCATTCGGCCTCTATGGATGCTGAATGCTGGACTCGGGAGCTCGCCCGCAAGGTAATCCCCAGGAGGGCGCTTCTCTTAGGTGGTTATCTGCTGCGGGGTGGAGCCGCCGAGTGACCCCAGAAGACGAGGTTCAGGGGCACTCTGTGCAAAACGAGCTGCACAGTGGAGGCAAGTATTTAAAAAAAAAAAAAATTACCCTTACAATCACTTCAAACAGGATTGGTCCCAGCACAGAACCCTGGGGGACCCCACTACCCACCCCTGACCATTCCGAGTACTCCCCATTTATCACCACCCTCTGAACTCGCCCTTGTAGCCAGTTTTCAACCCATGTACTCAACTTATGGTCCTTGCCAATGGACCTTACTTTGTACAGTAAACGTTTTTGGAGAACGGTCTCAAATGCTTTTGCAAAATACACATACACCACATCTACGGGCCTTCCTTTATCTAGATGGCAGCTCACCTCCTCATAGAAGGTTAATAGATTGGTTTGGCAAGAACGATTCTTCATGAATCCATGCTGATTACTGCTAATTAGAGCTGCACGATTCTGGCCAAAATGAGAATCATGATTTTTTTGCTTAGAATAAAGATCACGATTCTCCCACGATTCTCGCGGCGTAGCATCTTTCACATACAAAAAAAAAAAAAAAAAAAAAAAAATGGGCTAACTTTACGGTTTAGTTTTTTTTTTTTTATTCATTAAAGTGTATTTTTTTCCAAAAAAAAAAATTGCATTTGAAAGACTGCTGCGCAAATACAGACATAAAATATTGCAACCACCACCATTTTATTCCCTAGGGTCTCTGTTAAAAATGTATATATATATATATATATATATATATATATATATATATATATACACTACCGTTCAAAAGTTTGGGGTCACATTGAAATGTCCTTATTTTTGAAGGAAAAGCACTGTACTTTTAAATGAAGCTAACTTTAAACTAGTCCTAACTTTAAACAAATATACTCTATACATTGCTAATGTGGTAAATGACTATTCTAACTGCAAATGTCTAGTTTTTGGTGCAATATCTACATAGGTGTATAGAGGCCCATTTCCAGCAACTATCACTCCAGTGTTCTAATGGTACAATGTGTTTGCTCATTGGCTCAGAAGGCTAATTGATGATTAGCAAACCCTTGTGCAATCATGTTCAAACATCTAAAAACAGTCTAGCTCCTTCCAGAAGCTACAAAACTGACCTTCCTGTGAGCAGATTGAGTTTCTGGAGCATCACATTTGTGGGGTCAATTAAACGCTCAAAATGGCCAGAAAAAGAGAACTTTCATCTGAAACTCGACAGTCTATTCTTGTTCTTAGAAATGAAGGCTATTCCATGTGAGAAATTGCAAAGAAATTGAAGATTTCCTACAACGGTGTGTACTACTCCCTTCAGAGGACAGCACAAACAGGCTCTAACCAGAGTAGAAAAAGAAGTGGGAGGCCGCGTTGCACAACTAAGCAAGAAGATAGGCACATTAGAGTCTCTAGTTTGAGAAACAGACGCCTCACAGGTCCCCAACTGGCATCTTCATTAAATAGTACCCGCAAAACACCAGTGTCAACATCTACAGTGAAGAGGCGGCTGCGGGATTTTGGGCTTCAGGGCAGAGTGGCAAAGAAAAAGCCATATCTGAGACTGGCCAATAAAAGAAAAAGATTAAGATGGGCAAAAGAACACAGACATTGGACAGAGGAAGACTGGAAAAAAGTGTTGTGGACGGATGAATCCAAGTTTGAGGTGTTTGGATCACAAAGAAGAACGTTTGTGAGACGCAGAACAAATGAAAAGATGCTGGAAGAATGCCTGACGCCATCTGTTAAGCATGGTGGAGGTAATGTGATGGTCTGGGTTGCTTTGGTGCTGGTAAGATGGGAGCTTTGTACAGGGTAAAAGGGATTCTGAATAAGGAAGGCTATCACTCCATTTTGCAACGCCATGCCATACCCAGTGGACAGCGCTTGATTGGAGCCAATTTCATCCTACAACAGGACAATGACCCTAAACACACCTCCAAATTGTGCAAGAACTATTTACAGCAGAAGCAGGCAGCTGGTATTCTATCGGTAATGGAGTGGCCAGCACAGTCACCAGATCTGAACCCCATGAGCTGTTGTGGGAGCAGCTTGACCGTATGGTACGCCAGAAGTGCCCATCCAACCAATCCAACTTGTGGGAGCTGCTTCTAGAAGTGTGGGGTGCAATTTCTCCAGCTTACCTCAATAAATTAACAGCTAGAATGCCAAAGGTGTGCAATGCTGTAATTGCTGCAAAAGGAGGATTCTTTGATGAAAGCAAAGTTTGATGTAAAAACAATGTTATTTCAAATACAAATCATTATTTCTAACCTTGTCAATGTCTTGACTCTATTTTCTATTCATTTCACAACGTATGGTGGTGAATAAGTGTGACTTTTCATGGAAAACACAAAATTGTTTGGGTGACCCCAAACTTTTGAACGGTAGTGTATATATATATATATATATATATATATATATATATATATATATATATATATATATATATATATATATATATATATAATCTTGTTTTTTATAAATTATCTACTGCTAATGATACTGTTGTCATTACTAAAATCTTGTATATGATCCCTCATCCCCTCCAAGAGATTGCATCGAATTGATGTTCGGCTAACTAGGTCTGTAATTCCAGGAATGTAACTTGGCCCTTTTTTAATATTGGTGTTACATTGGCTTTTATCCAATCAGCTGTAACCATTCCAGTAAGACTGTTTGTAAAAATTAGGAACAATGGTCTGGCAATTACTTGACTGAGTTCCTTAAGGACCCTCGGGTGCAAGCCATCTGGTCCCGGTGACTGAATAATGTTAAGTTTTTCAAGTCTATTTCTAATTCTGTCCTCTGATAGCCAGGAAGGTGCTTCCTGTGATGTGTCAATAGCATAAACATTGCAGTTTTGGTTACTGAAGCCCCCAGATTTCCTCGTGAAGACTGAGGAGAAGAATAAGTTCAATACCTTCGCCATCTCTTCATCCTTAGTAACCAGATTCCCTCCATCATTCTTTATGGGACCAATATGATCTGACCTTCCTTTCTTACTATTTATGTACTCAAAGAATTTTTTGGATTTTTTTTTACTCTCCTCCGCTGTGTGTCTTTCGTGTTCTACCTTAGCCGCCCTGACTGCACCCTTACATTTCTTGTTGCATTCTTTGTAAAGTTGGAATGCTAATGATGATCCCTCAGCCTTGTATTTTTTGAAAGCCTTCTCTTTTGCTTTTAATGCATTTTTACATTGGAGTTAAGCCACCCAGGACTTTTATTAGCTCTTTAGAATGCATTTCCCATTGGGATGCACTGGCTAGTACCCTTATTTATTATGCTCTTAAAGCATACCAATTTTTCCTCCATGTTCTTTGTTCCCAAGATTTTATCCCAATTTTCTTCTAGCAAGGATCGTAGTTTACGGAAGTTGGCTCTTTTGAAAATCAGTGTCTTTGTATTCTCCTTATGTTTCCTATTTGTGTGATTTATACTAAAACTAATTAACCTGTGATCGTTGTTTCCTAAATTGCCCTGTATTTCTACATCCCTGATCAGGTCTGTATTGTTGGTAATCAGTAGGTCTAGTAACGCTTTGTTTCTAATTGGTGCGTCTACCATCTGACCCATGAAATTGTCCTGCAAGACATTTAGGAACTGGCGAGCCTTAGATGAATGCGCGGTTCCCTCCGCCCAGTCTATGTCTGGATAATTAAAATCCCCCATTATGATAACACTTCCCATCCTTGCTGCTAATCCAAATTGTGATAGGAGATTTGTCTCCACTTCCTCCCTCAGGATAGGGGGCCTATAGCATACTCCCAGTATTATTTTCCCCTTAGCTTCATCCCTTTGGATCTCTACCCATAAGGATTCCACCTCCTCCCTTGCTCCATTAGCGATGTCATCGCTCACAGTCACAATTGTACTATCTCTACCTCTGGACCCCCCTCCCCCCCCCCCGTCACCTAGGTTAAAAGCCCCTCTAACTTTTTGGCCATCTTCACTCCCAGCAGATCTGCACCTTCCCCATTTAGGTGCAGTCTGTCCCTTCTATAGAGCTGGTAACCGACTGAGAAGTCGCCCCAGTTCTCCAGGAACCCAAACCCCTCCTTCACTACACCAGCTCTTCAGCCACTTGTTTACTTCCCTAATCTCCCTCTGCCTTTCTGGTGTGGCTTGAGGTACCGGTAGTATTTATGAGAATACTACCTTGGAGGTCCTTTTTCCTCAATTTAGCTCCAAAGACCCTAAAATCGTTTAGGAAATTCCATCTTCCTCTGATGTTGTCATTGGTGTCTTCCTCAGCCCCTCTGAGTAATCTGTCCACCAGAACCCGAGCGCCCGGTATACAACATACAGTTTGGCGCTTCAGGTCTTGGTCACAGATTGCCCTCTCTGTCCTAGGAATTGAGTCCCCTACCACCAGAATCTGTCTTTCCTTTCCCTTGGCTTTACTCCCACCCTCACTGGAGGAGTCATTCCCCTGGCAGCTAGGAGCAGTGCTGGTCCCTGACTGGTTTCACCAATGTCACTCAACTGGGCGTACTTATTGGGATGTTCCAGCCCAGGACCGGCCTCCCTGACAGGCACTCACGATACCCAGGTACTAACAATACACACACACTACTCAGGTACTCACAATACACATAGTAGCAGCGTGCTTTGCGCATACGCAGTAGGGAACCGGCAGTGAGGCCGTAAGGCTTCAGTGCCAGTTTCCCTTAACCAAAATGGCGGCGGCAGCACCCAGTGAGCCGTTTGAAAAATCAGCTCAGGTGAAGACACCGCTGGATTCCTGGACAGGTAAGTGTCCCAATATTAAATGTCAGCAGCTACAGTATTTGTAGCTGCTGACTTAATTTTTTTCTGATGGAGCCCGGAGCTCCTCTTTAATCACCACTTGGTTTGTTTTTTTCCTAAATAAAACGTACATACATTTAGGCCAAAATATATTCTGCTCCATTTCTTTGGCGAAAATAACCCAAATCTGTGTATATTACTTAGTCTGTGGGAAAGTTATTGAGCCCAAAAACGATGGGATATATATCTGAAAACTAATAAATCCTGATGTACTGACGACCGATCTCATTTCTTGAGGTCCAAAAATGTCAACACAGTACAGATACCAAGATACCACCCCCCCACCTTCCCCCAAATGACCCCTTTTATGAAAATAGACAGTCCAAGGTATTTAGTAAGAGGCACAGCGAGTTTTATGAAGCTGTAATTTGTCGCAATTCTTTGGAATATGAAGACAAGAACTTTTTTTTTTTTTTCCACAAAATAGTTTTTTTTTTTTTTTTTTACATATGGGCACACTGACTGCATATAACAGCGAATATGACTGTTATAAACAGCCGTTTTACTGAATGAAATCAATTTATTCAGTGTTTACTATTGTGATTAGCTGTGATTGGCCCTGTCTGCATCAAGTGATCACTGTGACCAAAATCACAGAAAACATCACAATAGAACACAATGAATGGAAGCTATCCATGTACAATTGTCATGTGATCTGCTGTGATTGGTCACAGCAATCACGAGGTACCAGCAGCAGGCAGGTACACTGATCTGTCATCCGCTGTGTCCAGTGGACACACTGGGTGACAGATTGCACTGCAGCGTGTGTTCTGGGGATGAGGTCATATGACCTCCACCCGGATCTAGAACAGTCTCGCCCAGCTGTCATTTGACTATAGGCCGGGCAGAAACTGGTAAACTTACATAGTGACAGAAATTGAGGCTGGCCATAGATGCCTCTTTTTTTTTTCAATCAGCCAGCAGGTGGAAGGAGGGATTCTCCCCGCTCTGCCAATATATTCCGACAGCCAGCTGATCAACAAAAGTTTTTCAACAGTCCCGATTGATAGAAGTCAATCATTAGATAAACTTCTGTCAAACAGGAATGGCCAGGCCAAATTTCGATCCCTCTATGGGCAGCTTAATGGTCCAAATAAAATTACTATCCCACAGTTCAGAATTAAAGTGCCTTTCTGTCAATTAACTGCAGGTGTAGGGCTCCTGGGATAGTTTGGATGAAAAGAAAAAGAAAAAGAAAAAGGAGAGAAGAGAGAAGAGAAAAAAAAAAAAAAAAAAAAAAAGAAAGAAAAGAAAAAAAGAAAACTTTTGGTAGCGTCAAAGCTTGTATACCCTCTCCCACAAACCTATGTGCCACTGAAGCAGCCCATCATAGTGAAGGTCCAATAGGAATGTATGGAAGGTAGGAGGGAATGGACAAGCTATCAATAAGGATCTGCACTGACGTTAAGAAGAGTTTTGCTCAGGTTTTGAATTTAGATTTCAGTCTTTCTAGGATCCCCAGCTGTTAATAATATGATCACTTTAGGGTTGATTTACTAAAACTGCAAATTGCAAAATCTGGTGCAGCTGTGCATGGCAGCCAATCAGCTTCTAACTTCAGCTTGTTCAGTTAAGCTTTGAGGGGAAAAAAAAAAAAAAAATCTGGAAGCCGATTGGTTTCTATGCAGAGCTGCACCAGATTTTGAACTCTCCAGGTCTAGTAAATCAACCCCTTTAGGTCTGTCCTTATTCAATTCAAAGAACAAGATGGCCGCTCACATACCTCATGCTGACACCGGTGTCTTAAGGTCTGTGTTGAAATATCATAAATTGCCAAAGTTCCATCCAGGTAACCGACTGCTGCCAGGGGCAGCCTGGGAAAAAAAAATATATATACATATTAACCACTTCCAGCATTCCTCTCCGACATGTAAAAAAAAACTTTTTTTTGCTGGAAAATGACTTGGAAACCCCAACACATATATATAGAGATATATATATATATATATATATATATATATATATATATATATATATATATATATATATATATATATATATATATATATATATATATAGAGAGAGAGAGAGAGAGAGAGAGAGAGAGAGAGAGAGAGAGAGAGAGAGAAGAGAGAGAGAGAGAGAGAGAGAGAGAGAGAGAGAGAGATATAGAGATAGATATATAGGGATAGATATATAGAGATAGATATATAGAGATAGAGAGATAGAGAGATAGAGAGATAGAGAGATAGAGAGATAGAGATAGAGAGATAGAGAGATAGAGATAGATAGATAGATAGAGATAGATAGATAGAGAGAGAGAGATAGAGAGATATATATATATATATAGAGAGAGAGAGAGAAGAGAGAGAGAGAGAGAGAGAGAGAGAGAGAGAGAGAGAGAGAGAGAGAGAGAGAGAGAGAGAGAGAGATATAGAGATAGATATATAGGGATAGATATATAGAGATAGATATATAGAGATAGAGAGATAGAGAGATAGAGAGATAGAGAGATAGAGAGATAGAGAGAGAGAGATAGAGAGATAGAGATAGATAGATAGATAGAGATAGATAGATAGAGAGAGAGAGATAGAGAGATATATATATATATATATATATATATATATATATATATATATATATATATATATATATATATATATATATAGAGAGAGAGAGAGAGAGAGAGAGAGAGAGAGAGAGAGAGAGAGAGAGAGAGAGAGAGAGAGAGAGAGAGAGAGAGAGAGAGAGAGAGAGAGAGAGAGAGAGAGAGAGAGAGAGAGAGAGAGAGAGAGAGAGAGAGAGAGAGAGAGAGAGAGAGAGAGAGATATATAGAGAGATAGAGATATATATATATAGAGAGATAGAGATATATATATATAGAGAGAGATAGAGATATATATATATATATATATAGAGAGATAGAGATATATATATATATATATATAGAGAGAGATAGAGATAGAGATAGAGAGATAGAGATAGAGATAGAGATAGAGATAGAGATAGAGAGAGATAGATAGAGATAGAGATAGAGAGAGAGAGATAGAGAGAGATAGAGATAGAGAGAGAGATAGAGAGATATAGAGAGAGATATATAGAGAGAGATATAGAGAGAGAGAGAGATAGAGATATATATAGATATATATATATATATAGAGATATAGAGATAGATATATAGAGAGAGAGATAGATAGAGAGATAGAGATAGATATAGAGAGAGATAGAGATAGAGAGATAGATGGAGAGAGAGAGAGAGAGAGAGAGAGATAGAGAGATAGAGATAGATAGAGAGATAGAGATAGATAGAGAGATAGAGATAGATAGAGAGATAGAGATAGAGATAGAGATAGAGATAGAGATAGAGATAGAGATAGAGAGAGATAGAGATAGAGAGATAGATAGAGAGATAGAGAGATAGATAGAGAGATAGAGAGATAGATATATATATTATATATATATATATATATAATATATATATATATATATATATATATATATATATATATATACACTACCGTTCAAAAGTTTGGGGTCACATTGAAATGTCCTTATTTTTGAAGGAAAAGCACTGTACTTTTAAATGAAGCTAACTTTAAACTAGTCCTAACTTTAAACAAATATACTCTATACATTGCCAATGTGGTAAATGACTATTCTAACTGCAAATGTCTAGTTTTTGGTGCAATATCTACATAGGTGTATAGAGGCCCATTTCCAGCAACTATCACTCCAGTGTTCTAATGGTACAATGTGTTTGCTCATTGGCTCAGAAGGCTAATTGATGATTAGCAAACCCTTGTGCAATCATGTTCACACATCTAAAAACAGTCTAGCTCCTTCCAGAAGCTACAAAACTGACCTTCCTGTGAGCAGATTGAGTTTCTGGAGCATCACATTTGTGGGGTCAATTAAACGCTCAAAATGGCCAGAAAAAGAGAACTTTCATCTGAAACTCGACAGTCTATTCTTGTTCTTAGAAATGAAGGCTATTCCATGCGAGAAATTGCAAAGAAATTGAAGATTTCCTACAACGGTGTGTACTACTCCCTTCAGAGGACAGCACAAACAGGCTCTAACCAGGGTAGAAAAAGAAGTGGGAGGCCGCGTTGCACAACTAAGCAAGAAGATA